>UXGD01002187.1:0-27806 GCA_900474315.1 Torymus auratus
TTCTTGACACCACAATCTTGATATTGTATCGAAAACTGTATATAAATATTGTATCGATTATTGTCTTGAATTTTGAGATAAGACAATACAATATCAAGATTAATTTTGCTATATCGTGCAGCCCTAAGTATTTATTGAACTGAATTTCTCTATTCAACATTTCAATTCTACAAAATAAGAAAAATATATCGTATAGTATGACCATAAATGAATTATTGAATTGTATATATAATCGTTTTTATTAAAAATAAGAAAAAAAGAAATGGAACGAAATTTGAACCTTCAACTGGGGGGTTTAAGATTCATCGTTGATTTCGTCTTGATTGCGGAATCATTGGAAATCATTTGAATTATTTGAAATCATTATCATCCTTAAAAAGGTTACAAAACTTTTTTTGAAATAATTGATTTTTGCAATCACTGAAACTATTGAATGAAATCATATGAAATCCGTAAGCACTTGTACATCACCGTAATCACTTACGGATCAGTAATCTGTAAACTTTTTCTTTTCCCTAACCAAAGATTCACATCAAATAAAACATTCAGCAATTCACCATTTCCTCATAAATCACCAGCACATAATTAAAACCCTCAGCACACCTTAAAACAATTCTATCAACAATATCTATTCCAAAACAGGCTTATTTACGATCGAAATCACTCCGGGAAAGAGAGAGAGAGAGAGAGAGAGCGAGCAAGCGCAGAAGGAAAAATCGCGAGGATTTTCTGCGCGCGCCTTATCGTTCGGCGATCATCGCGATTCACGATGTGCCTCGGCTTCCGCACGTTTCGCATTTGTCTTCCGGGCCCCGAGCATTTCTCTCGCGCTCGCTTGCTCGCGCGAGCTTGCATCGCAAGTCCATTCGACAAAGGGGTGAGAGACGTTCGGTTATAATAAATGTTCGAGCCGTGAAGCAGGTCAGAATATCTCCTTCTCTCTTCCTCTAACTTCGGGTTGCCGAGCTGTCTTTCTCCCCTGCTTTATATATATACATCTCTTTTATTCGTGTTCCGCATCTCGCTCGTCTTGTCTTTTTATACTCTCACCCGAGAGAGCGAACGCGTATGCTGCTCTTTCCTTCTTGTTATTGTCATTTTGTTTTCAGCGCGCTTTTTAATAAATGTACGTTTTATACGGTGCGTTATTTTTTACTTGTGTTTCATGTTTTTCTCATATCTATGTATTTTTATTCGATATACATGTCACGTTTTCCAAACTTTTATTAATTTTGAATCATTATTCCTCTCTGAAGTTTTCTGATTGTTGTTTTTATTTAATGTTACCTCTTATTGTTTATTTATAACTTTCAATCAAGTTTAATGTTTATTTATTTACCTATTAAGGTTATTAATGAAGCTACATGTAAACAAGAAATGCAAAACAAAATTTAAATTATATCTAACTTTTTAATAATTATAAACAAAATGTTTTCATTTTACAATATCACATACTAATCCTTTATTAAAAAAGAAATAGAATAAAAAAGAATTCCTAAAAACTTGAAACAGCGCTTAAAAATAACTCTATAACCCCGTCCGCCTCGCATTACTATTTCTCTCACCACTTTTCTCCCTCAGCCCGTGTCTTCACCCACACCCCATTCTTATTCCTTTCGCTTCCTCACCTCCGCCTCTTTGTCTCTTATTCGACCGCGCGTCCGTCGGTCTCTCGTCGGTCGCGTTCGACCAGGCATTTCAATTCGATATCGTCATATCTCGATGCTCTCGAGCGCGCGGACACGTCCGACGCGTATCTATATACACCCCCTCGCGCCGCCACTGCCGCCAGCAGCGGCGCCTTTTATTCCGGCGACGTAGCTCTTTACCGATGTAAATTGAAAGAATTTCAAGCGCGAATATAACGCGGATCCCGTCGAAATTTCTCGACCGCTGCGAGATTCGTGATCCGAGATGAATATGTACACCGTCTGCTAGGGCTTGTTGAAGCGTTTGGAGAAATATATGTGTGTGTCTCTGTTGGGCGGTCGTTTACGGGGGTATACGTGATGGTATGTCTGGTTCGGTTTTTATGCGAGGTGGTGCTGGATTGAGGGAGGATTGTTGGTGGCTGGTTGAACACGTGCTAAATGATGGTGTGTACGTTGAAGGCTTTATTGGATACGTGGGTGGCGAAATATATAATTCATTATTAGATTGGTAATCTATAAATATGATATGTTAAATATTAATGTTATTTATCGTTTAAAAGATAAATTTTAGCCACTGATTGTGCGAATTGTTTACAGTATCATTTCGCAGCTTCGAAATTAATAATATATATATCGTGGAGCGGTGTGTCGAGATAAATAAATGTGCGGTTAGAACTGAAACTGTCATGTATATTAATTTTCATCTCCTATCGTTGATGTTTTGATTGGGAAATGTTTACTCGAGTAATACTGATATTTCGTTTATTGTGTAGCTAACGTGAAATGCCGTTTAATTTAGTATTAATAATACAGGATTGAATTGCGGTCTAATTTTCATTGTTTAATTTTGCAAAGAGCTTTGGAACTATAAAATTCTTTTCATCTTCCTAATTCTCATGTAGTTAGCCCATTCGACATCATACGAGTTATATATGGGCATTTGTTAAAAATCAACAATTTTATCTTTTATCGCTTCGATAAAAGAAATTTTTGAAAATTTATTGTGGTATAACAGTGAAAGTGTTAAACAATCGAAATAAATGTCTATTATCCATTAATATAAAAATCACTGGTCTGAAAGTATTGTTAGACATTTTTCTCGGCTCCTTAATTACATTCTTCGTCCGACCAACCAACAAAAGTCTATTATTTCTAAACGCAACACACCAATCTTCCTCATCCGAGAACAAAAAAGAAAAACATCACAGCCCCCTCACGAGTATAATAACAACCGCTCTAACTTTCCTGCGCGCCCCTTTCTAGTAAAGAAGCCTCCCTGCTACACAGAGCCCAAAGCGCGCCACTCGAGCCAGCACGGCATGAGTCTCCTCAGCGTCTCGGCGCGAAAGCCGCTTAGACCTGCCTTTCTCTCCCTCTCTCGCGGAAATAAAAAGCCTCCCTCTCTCGTAACGGCCGGCTAATTCAAAGTTTTACGCGCGGCAGTCGATGCTCGCCACGCGGACGAGGAAGAGAATTTTTCCCCGCGTAAGAGTATCAAGGAGGAAATCCGAGGTTGCGAAGAGCAGCAGGAGGAGGTGGTGGAAAGAGAAGAAGAAGAAGAATTAGGAGGCAGTTCGTTTCGCCGGTTTTACGAGCGCGCGTACGCGGAAAGGGGGTAATTTTCGGGTTCGAGGGCGTGTGCGCGAGGCTTGTAGTGTGTGAGTTTTGTTGATTTAGAGGCTGTTTTGAGCGAGATGTGCGAAGCGAGGGTTGAAATGAGGTGTAGGTGAGATTTTGATGGGTGAGGTGAGTGCACGCGTCAAATAAAACGAAGTAGGCGATGTTTATCTCAGGGTTGAATTTATGTTTTGAATGGGGCTTATAAAAATAAAGTGTTTATATGGTTGTGAAATGCCTGACTGAACGTCAACGGTACTACTTGCTGTTTGAACGTTTATACTTTTTACGATGTTTTGTATGGCAATGTAAAGATTATGGCTTATTACGTCATATACGCGATCAGTATTAACATAATAATAATCGTTAATAATACATTATACATTTTGAAAAATATAAACAAATCGGCAATTCATTCCAAGCTTAATAATTGATCTCTTTGAAACAGATTTATATTTGCAAATGACGATATTATAAATGTATGCATGTATTCGGAAGATTATTAATAAATAATCTCTTTTACATACGACGATAAATACATTATCACATGAATATGTAAATGCAGCATTTATTTACAATAGATACGAAGTCTGTTAATATGGATTCTGATGTATTTTATTTTGTAGAATAAATTTTATTCAATGTGTGTTTTAATCAGGATAATAATAATGAAGGTACTTATAGGAAACGAGGATCAGGTTATAATTCCCATGCATCGGAATTTCAATCCCCGTATTTTATTTCAATACAACAAGAGAAGAAGAATATTTTAATATCAAATGATATATACGGATTTCTATAATACGATTCTATGAGCATTCTATTATATTACAATGAACATAGGTCGAACTCTATATGCAAATTTGTAAATTACTAGAATCCAATACCCGACAAATATTCCAATACTTGAACTCTAAACTGGATTTACTCTTTCGTTTCCAGTTCATTAAGAACCTCCCATTCATCTCGACACATTATTGCAATATCTATTTATTCCTTTGCCCTTAATTAAAATAGAACGCGAACTTCGCCAACCACTAGTATATATTACAAAGTCCGATACTCATTACCCATATAGACTTCGCCGAAATCTCGACTTCGCTTTTCATCTTCTCTCTCACCCGTAAGCATATTAAAACTTCCCCCGCGCCCCTCCAGCGACATCAAATCCTCCTCCCATCCGACATCAATCCTCATCCACTTTTAATTTCGCACAGTCAAACAACTTCTCCCCCCCCCCAAAAAAAAGCATATATATATATATATACGCACGCGAAATTTTAATATCCCCGCGCGAGCGCAATATGCATGTGTTTTCCCGGGGCTTTTCTCGAGACGAAGGAGAGTGACTGAGAGAGCGAGCAGTCTTATATGACTCCACGGCGTAATTTCATCGTTTGCGCTTTATGACGCCGCCGACGTCTCGTCGTTACGACGCGTCCTTGACGTCGTCCCGAGGAAGACGAGTGTGTTTCGTTGGTATAGGGGAGAATGTACGTGTTCGCGTGGCGGATGGTTTTTACGGACTGGATCGATGGGATTTTTATGGTACTAGTAGATTAGATATATGTAGTAAGTGGTCATGTAGGTTTGGAGTAATTTTTTCTTTTTGGCTTTATATCACATTTTGTCATGTTTTATATGCGTATAATGCATATGTAAAAGAGCTGCATTAAATTTTCAAATTGAACATTTAATTTATCAACCCCTTTACTAGTGCGGATTTTCTTAGTTTTCGTGGCAGAACTGACAATTCTGATTGTACCGAAATCCTTCAAGGGTTGTCAAAGTTATTTGAAAATGTGCATACATGATCGATTGTTATATAGTTTAATAAGTTGATGTAAGACACACCTTGTTAATCTTTCATTGGCAGCAACTGTTCCTTACAACGTAACATTGTTTTAAAAAGTAACAATCAATAAATTTCCAATATTCGATAATATATTTATTTATTTCACATAAAAATAAACGTAAAAATTTCTTTTTCATTATTAAAATGAAATGATAATTTTTTGATAAGTCATATATTATTATTATTGCGAGATGTACGAAATATTTAATGCTCGTAAATTACACAAATCGATTCCATTATCAAATTATTAACTAATAAATTGCATGTCATAAACAGAACGACGAAATTTAGTATTAAATCGAACCATAAAATAATATAAATTTAACGTTTATTCAATAATTAAATCAATTTGTGCACCCTTTAAAATTAAAACTATAATTACTTTATAAATAATTTACCTGAACCAATCAACGTATAGGTATGTTATTATCGCGATCAAGATTTCAGATAAGACTACAACTTTTATCAGGTGATGAATAATAAAATAAAATTAATTAATTCACATTTAGTCATTAAGAAATCTCAAAAACTTACCGTGTAGCAATAAAATTAGACCAAATAAAATTATTTGCAGCTTCAAGAAACCTGCAATATTCCATCATTCGCTCCAAAAGAACAAACAGGATGGCTTTACATTCGGTATTACTCATTGCACGCGTTCGCTTTTATATAAGTATACACGACCACGAGCGCGAGATTACGTACAAAGTCGTTCGGCTAATCCGACGCTGGCCCGGATCACAGGCCGATTAATTATGAATAAAATGACCCCAACCGCCTGCGCGCATTTCGGTCGATGCGTCCGATGCCCGCCGACCGCGTTGTCTGATCTCCAGATTATACGCAGTATATGAGGTATATTGGCGGTGGGGAGTAATTAGGGTCTTTTAAAAACATGGTGAAGTAGAGATAAACTTGTGGTATATTTTTTCAAAATATCGAAGTTTTAATGGACTTGGCGTTTTGAAGTTGTGGGTTATGAAGTAATGAGGAGGAAGGAAAGTGTGCTTCAAAGCTAACGGGAATTTTATATAGAGGCTTAGTTGGATCATACTTTTGTGGTTTTCCGTATTTCCTATTTCATGAAATTTGACATATTTCTCAAAAAGAATATTACTTTTCAAAATAAGTAGCGCAATAAAAAATATCTATAAGATGTTCGTTTACCTAATATAAATAAATGGATTTTAAGGGGATATAGAGTGACAGGTTCGTTAAAGTAAAACAATAAGAACATTTGATATGTTTATGTAAAAAGTTTTTTTATTATACATATACATAAAAGTCTTAAATTTCTCTGAACTGTCCATATATACGTTTCAATACACAGAACAGGATAAATTCTTAAAAATAATGGAATGGATCCACTCTTAATATCTGCGACTATTTTAAAAATACAATAGAATGAAAATATAATAATGATATACAATTGTCTTTTCTCTTCATTCGAATTCGTCTGTTTTCTATATAAGATTGGCACTAAGAATTCAATGACAAACATTTAAAGTAAAAGTATAGCCGTGAAGTTCCGGATTCTCGAAGATCTATGCATTCCATTCTGTACACTTCGTTCGAGTGATAAAAATAGACTCCGCATGTCCTTACTTCATAAACCGAACCTTCGTAGCTTTCCAACTCTGACCAATTCCCACTCGAAATAAGAACCCACGCAACATCCAAACGAAAATGCAAATTTTCGAACGAATTTCGAACAATTTTGCGTGAATCTTCATTTCGAGATCGGCAATCGGTCCAACTCTAGCCTATATAGACACTAACCCTAATTGGAAGACAGAATACAGGGGCAATATAAATTTGTCACTTAATTTCCCGAGCGAGATTACGTCCTTACAGATATAATTTATACTTCGTAGGTAAAAGATCCTTAAAACAAACATCATAACACTTTTGTAACGCTAATATAATATAATCTTATGGCAATTTATCGGCAGTGAATAACCACACCGGGCAATCCTCGTATAATAATACTCCGAAGTCGCAGAGACGCGGCTCTCGACCGATCGTCTAGACAGAAACCAGGAGCTATAAGTATACAATGCGAATATGAGCTCCCGTTTCGTAAGTAAACGCGACATTAAAACGATATACGATATATATTTATAAATAATGAATACGCGGGCGCTCTCTCAGACGTTGATGTTGCAGGGTTTGAGCTCCATGAATTGGTAGGGCACGTGGAGAGTCGTGCCGTTGTGCTCGACGAGGAGATGGCCGCGTCTCGGCGACGCCCCGATCGCCAGCACCGTCTCACCCTTCAGCAGCACGACCTCGCCCTCGCCCTCTTCTGTTGGATCATAAGGTACATAGTTATCGTTACATTGTTTAAGAATAATGTAGAATTGTGTAGGTATCGAGGTGGGGTACGTACCGGGGAAGGGCGCCTTCATGACCCTCGTCTGCGGGTAGCCGAGCTTCGTGTTCCCGTTGACGGTGTACGATCTGCTGGGTGGTAACGGCGGCGGTCGTTCCTAGAATACGCAAAAATAAAAGATTGTGTTGACATTGTTTTCTATAGATTTTAAGTATCGTGATTGATTTATAAGGATGAAAATAGTTTTGTAAATGTACGTCAACGGTTTGGAATATCATGGAAAAATATAATAAAAAATTTTTTGAGGAAGAATTATTTTGGTAACTCGACACCTTTAGTGCGACTACAATAAATCTTCCGATCGATTTTCAAAATCTGAACGAAAGGAAAACAGAGAAAAAAAACATAAATCCGATGTCCTCGTAGATCATTTTTATTGCACGAAATTCGCCATTTTAACGGAACCATTCATCGTAGATTTTTTTTTCGGTATTTCAGAATGCGTGGCATTTCCGTTGTTGTTGGAAGAATTTCTTAATTTCTCAAACTTTACCTAAACCTAATTTAATGATGCCGATTATAAATAAGTATTGATTTCTAAAGATTTTCTCAATAATTACGTAACTGTAAGGCGGAAATTTCGTATGACTATACATTTACAATTTAAGCTACATGTTTTTGATTATTTCTCATAAGAAAATGGTTGATTTTTATATAAGACTCATAACAAATTATTACTAGATTAAATTAATTTTTAATATTCATTTTATTCCCTATAATGTGAACTAAAAGTTTTCAAATTAAAATCATCACGCCATGATTATATTGCTACTTAGTTAATTTAATTAAATTAAATTAAATTAGTTTTAATTAAATTTCGACGCTAATCTTAAGTAGAAATTCGATTAACATGCTAACCAACAAAGTTGGTTTATTTTCTACCAGAACCCTTGAAAAATCAAACAGCACTCACGAGATCGAGGCCGAAGAGCGTGCACGTCTGCTGGATCATTTTAGGATCGGCGCACTTCTCAGATGGATCAGGTGGCGGCGTGCCGGCGATCGGCTGAGGCCTTGGCCTCACCCCCGTGCCGCTACCCCCTGTGCCACCGCTCGTCCCGAGACTCCGCTGTAACGTTCCCGTGCCACTACCGATTGCGCTGGATGGTTTGTGGTGGCCTAGGGTTGCACTGCTGGACGAGGTGAGGGTGGCAAGGCCCAGCTTCGAACGGCGCAACGTCCATCGTCGCCGGATTCGCCAGCCGCGCCAACTTGCCTGTGGGAGCAAAGGGTATTGTTATATTGTGGTGTGTATGTGTGAGGTGGATACATTGAATGTATGAATTAATTTTGGAAGGTTGAACTATTGTTTAAATAGTTTGATGAAAATTTAACAATGAACTTGTTCTTAACTGATCTATCTTTGGCATCGATTGAAAAAACTTTTAAATATTTGTTTGGCGATTGTTTATGAAGTTATTATATCAAGTAATACAAACAATTCATAAAATTGTTATAAATTTGTAATTATGGTGTAAATTTGAGAGATCCACAGTTATTGCAATCACTTTCTGTTTCCGTTTATTATATGATATTATATTACTTGAGCGAGTAACGAAAAATATAATATGAGAAACAAAAAATATTAAAAACTTACAATTGAAGGCACAAACAGGAGATACAGAAAATAAAAGCGCTGTTTTTTTTTATCAGCTAAAGTTTAAAAAACCAGACAAATAATTAGAAATATGCACCTGAATATCAGTAGCCGCCCGCCTACGTATTTCGGAACGCAGGTTCTCGAGCTGCTGCCTGATGCCCTCGCTAAGGAAGATATGCCGCTTCCCGAGGGCCCAGCTCGTGCTCGCATTGAAATTGCTTTTCAGCTGCTGGGCGTTCTGCAGAATCAGCTGGGTGTCCTCGATTGCCTGTTCCTCGCTGCGATGGAGCTGCTTGAACGGCGCGATGAGGCGATAGCGCGCGTTGAACGCCTTGAAGCGCATTCGGTGCGGGTAGCCTGTGGACACGTTATCAATAATTTTTAGAATGTTTAAAAATAATTTTTCAAGCTGAAGGTTTATTGTTGTACAAAGGATAACTAGAAACGTATAATTTAGTAAATATTTTATTTAAAGAATATAGACTTCTATGTTTTTATTCAAAAGTTATAAAACGATGAAAACTTTTAGAATATAACATCATTAAAAGTTATGGACTTTGGAATAGATCCAAAAATTAGAGAAAAGCATATATATAGTGTTACTCAACTACGCAGCAAAATAAATGGCACGACTGCAGTCTAACGCTCGCATGAAAAGATAGAATTTCTAAACAGCTAATTGCGGCACTCAAAAACTTTTACGTGCATTTTATAGGCACGTAAATTAAAAGCAACAGTACGTCGTTATATTCCGCATAAATAAGGAAGTACTTTTTGACCTAGTTTAAGCCACCGTACTTGAAAATTCCCCATCACAATAATTTCAAATATTTACAAAAAAAAGAGAAAAAAATATTACCCAACTATTCCGAGGAAAATATGTCTGTAGGTCGCTCGTTTTACGACAAATTTCAAATAATAATATCGTTTCCACGAACGAACGAAATAAAATCGTTGACAAAGTTTCGATAAAACGTCACTTAGAGAGCTCGCGGCGGCGGGACATCGTTGCATTTTAATGGCTAATAAAATGAAACGTTACGTAGTTTATACTCTTTAATAAAACGTAGTTTCCTTTTTTATCGCCAACTTTTTCAATTTTCGTTTTACCTCCCCCAAATTGAGGATGCACACACGACGCCGGTCGTAAATTTATTTCTTTATGTCCTCTCGAAAAGCGTCGTCACGCGCGGCTCGTGCATTTAGCGAAAAAAAATTCCTATAGGAATATAAACTTACCGCCGGCCATCAGGTTGACCGTCTCGAGGACTTGCAGCGATCGAATTTGCCGCATAGCGACGTTACGGTCGAAGTGCAACGGCTTCTCCGCCGCATTGCTCTTCACGCACCTGACGAAGTGCGGCCTCGCGTGCACCAGTGTCCTCAGCAGGTTATCCAGTCGCGTGTGGAAGTCCTGCGTTAGCGTCGATATCGGCTCGTCGCCGTTCAGCCTGTAAAATTTAGTTTTTTCCTTTAAGAATTATGCCTTATTCATTGACATTTAAAAAAAAAGCTGATGAAATTTTACATTTCCAGAATTATTCCAGCATCATGGATTACTAAATGTTTACATAGAATATTCAGAAATACTAAATTATATTAAAAATGAAAAAAAGATTACGAAAATTTTAAATTATTTTTACAAAATTAATGTTTATAATGATTTTGATAAATTCGAAAGAAGATAAGAAACCTCCGCATAATGAATTTTCCAGGCTCTATAAATTATTATGTTAATGACGTTACTTACAGGTCAGTGTGCGAGGTCGGTGATATACGAAAGCTAACACCCCTGGGAACCGTATCGCTGGCATAAAGAGCTTTGAGCTCGCTCCCGAAGAGGTGGGTGGCAAAGCCAAAATTGCACGTGTGTTTGTAAAAGACGGCCACCAGGTCGTCCGGCACGACGTCTTTATTCGTGTCTGGAAAATTTAAATAAAGTTTCATCGTGAGGGAAAATATTTTAAATTAATTATGTTATAACACCGACGAAATATGTTTGAAATAGTATAGTGAAAGGAAAATGTAATCATGGTAGAAGCAATGTTTATAATAGTTTCACAAAAGAGGACAAGAATTTTTATCAAATTTTAGTTAAAAAAGAAACTTTATTTTAGTATTTGTTATTTTATTATTTATTAATAATTTGGAATCTTTCAGAACTGCCTTCTTCTAAAATACACTCGAACCAAGCTTTTCAAAACCATTTTGCCCCATTCAACATCCGCACACATCGTCTCCTCGAAATCGCACAAAAATAGCCCCAATCAATACGAAAAAGTCTTACAAAACAGCGCATTCGTAGAAAATGTCGTGCCATTGTCTCCGAATAGAGTGTGTTGGGGGGGAGGGGGCTGCTTTCGTACGTGACTTACCGAGAAAGTCGGAGGCGTCGTAGACGACCTGGCCGGCAAAGTGCTGGATGCCAAAGGAGCGGTTGTCGAGGTTGCGCTGCTCGAACAGCCGTGGGTTCTGCTTGTGCTGGACCTTGACCTTGGACACGTAGCTCTCGGCGTTCCCTCTAATTGAGCACTCGACGTCCAGCATGCTCAGCAGGCCCGTTCGCTGCGCAGCAAGGTGCCAGTGAGATATATAGAGTTACGTGTGTGTGTAAAGGTTTCCGAAGAAAAGAAAAGAAATGGATTGAATGTGTGTGTGTGTGTGTGGGGGTGTAAAAGGGTCGTTATTGTTGTGGGAAAATTAGCTCTTAAAGGCAGAAAAGTGAGTTTTAGAAGTAATAGAGGCTTATAGTTTCGTTTTCATGGGTTTTTTATTGACTATTTATGAATGTGTATATGTAATGATATGGAAAAGTTTTGTAAAAAGATTTATAATAATTTATTGTCAATTTATATAGGTATCGTAAATTTTACGATTTCGATAAACTCTATACGCTGATAAATATTTATTCTTTTTTTAGTTTATCGCTCGTACTAGCAACATTTTTATTTCTACTTGATTTTACTCACAGAAGATATAATATTTATTACATTGATCCAGATTTTTTAACATAACAGCAGAGAATATTATGACCTGATTTCATTAATCGCTTCTTTCTACTACTCTATATTTATAACGAAAATCATAATATGTATATAAATCTTTAAATGAAGTTTACATCAGGCATTGTTAGATTTTTATTGAACGCTTCACCGGTCTGCATTGCTAAATATAATAATGTCAACTTTTGGTTATTTATTTATCTATTTTTTTAATTTAAATGAAACTAAAATTACCAAAAAAGAAACTCTAAAAATTAGTTAAGGATTTAAATTTACAAAGTATTTCTTTTTTTTAAATCAATAATGTCGAGAAATATAAGGATTGAATGCGTCTGCACGTAGCAGCTGCACTTTTATGCACCGGGTCAACCTTCACGCACCGGTTACACGGGATGCTGGTCGTGGACCAAAAAAGGACTAGATCAATAACGGACTTAAAGGAAGTAAACAATTTACATTTGCAATTGGCCGATCCATTAATGGTAGCTTGTCAGGAGAAAAAAGTCAAGAGAAAAAAAAACTATTATCTCTTTGATATAATAAAAATAATTAATACAACATTTTACAGCGCAACTTATAGACATATAATAACTATAATACTCAACAAAAATCATAAAAATGACAACTACATATCTTTAAAAATAATACAAGTATTCCTACAATTTTTTCATCTTACAGCAAACAATTCCATTCCATTACAATCACATCTCACTGATCCCTCCCCAAAAAAACCCAATCTCACCAGCGACGAGATGAGGTCGATGCAGGGCACGTTGTCCACGTAGTCGACCTCGACGTCACAGCTAATACCCTCGTCCCGGCAGCTCTCGATCGAACTCTTGAAGATATGCGTATTGTAAAAGTGCTGCATCGTCTCAGCGCAGAGGTTGATACAGAGATGCTCCAGCTGACTGGGCTTCGGGTCCTCAAAGCCAAACATGTCCAAGATGCCGATGAAGCCGTCCGTGGCGTGGCGCACCGCGTTGTTCAGCGCCGTCATGCTACGCGAGCCCGTGCCACCTAGAACCGCAAAGCGGAACAGTGAGTTGAGTTATTTTAATAGCACTTAATTGATTGGTATTATTGAATTATTGGCAAGATTATTTTAAATTAGGGGAATAGTTTATTTAAAGGTAAGAAGTATCTGTTGGGACGGGAAGATATTAAAGGAGATGAGGTAGTATGGAAATCTTTGAAATGTATATTTTTGTACTTTAGCTAGAAAATATATGGAGCAGGGTTGGACGGATACATCAACTTTAATCCTTTGATTTTCTGCTTTTTCCTAAAAATAAATCCAAGTGCGCTTTGGAGCTGAAATATTTTAAAGAAGAACATTTGATATTCAAAGGGATTTACAATTTTAAGATCATGTTTCTGCATTTTTCCAGTCTCATTCGTTACATTGTATTTTTCATAAAATCATAAAATGTAACATTAAATATTACTTTTATTGGAAAAATGCTTTTTCCACGTAATGTAATTCACATACAACATGTCCGTACAAAGCGTAATTGGATACATTTCTCACTCATTTCGCTATACACAATTAAACATATAAAACTATAATTATATATATATTTCTAGTAATAAGCATTATATCGTAAACAAATATTCGATCCTTTATGTACCTGCTGAGCTACCGATGGTGGAAGCATGTTGACTGGTCACCTCTGCCTGATTGTGCACCGATTCGTTCGAGTCCGACGACAGGGTCCCAAGCGTCGAACCCAGCCTCTTCAAGCTGTTCGCTCGCCTGACGATCGTCGCGACCGTACGACAGTAGAGCGCCTTTGCCAGCGAGTCCCTCGTCATATTCGACTGTTATCCCAAACCAAAACTCAGCGTTAAAAAAACCTTCGATCATGAGTTATATTGTTTATTTAGAACTTACCATATTCGCGTCGCAGACGGATTTAACGAGCTGTCCGCGCACGTTGTGTGTCCTGGAGGTGAGTCCACGTAGCAACGCAGGGGGAGTGACACCGAGGAGGGAGGCGACAGAGGCGAGCTCGTTCTCGCCGATCACACCGACCTCCACTCCCTGGCCGTCCGTGAAGTTCACGTTGCCCAGAATCAGGACCGCCGCTAGCACGCGTACGACGTCCAGGAATGGGATACCCAAAACACCTGCGTCAAAAGGAATGCCATTCATCAGTATCATACAATACAAAATTAGAATGAACGCTTATTACAGTAACAAGAATCTTACCTAAACACGCTTTCCAGTTCTGGAACCTAACGGCGTCCTCCGCCTCGTCCTGCCTCGTGTCGCCGCCTTGGAGGTACCTGAGGTTCTTCACGTTGTAGCCCTCCAGGTTCAGTCTGACCCGTTCGTCGTGGGAGAGACCAGCGAGCATCTGGTAGAATATGTGGTAGTTCTTCTCGTCGGGCAGCGGCCGGATGACCCGTGTCTGGTCGAGGAAGTAGCAGTGGATCTTCGTGCGGTACAGCGCGCCGTCTGTCACTTGGACTTCGATGAAGTGACCCTGAGGATACGGTAATGTTGGTGTGAGATTTTTGGATTATGCTTGATATTAAGCTTGATATTATTGAACTTGTGTTTGTATAAGAGATATTTTTCGGCTTTGTGGTATAGATTCATTTTTCGTAAATTTTTTTACAAGCTAGTAGAAATTATTGTAAAAGTTACAAAAGAGTATGAAAAAAGGTAAGTTTTTTTTTACGCATTTTACGTCTGCTTGATACTATCTCTTATAAGTATAATTTTATTTTTTAAAGTTATTTTTCATAAAGAATGAATAATGCGAAGATTATATATTTTTACAATATCATATTTAAGCAGATTTTATTCCTTCTGTTTACAAACGAAAATATATATCAGATATTCCCACCTGCTTTCAAACTACCACTAATTTAAAACAAGGAACTTCAATACTATATACTTACGATTCGCGAGCTCTCGGAATTAGTAGCAGTCTTGGCAGAACCGAGGGACCGAAGCACCGTGAACGCCGCGGCCAGGTGCTTGAAGGCGTCCGTCTCCGGGCCTCCGCCCGCCACGTCGAACAACTGCCGCAGCAGCAGCATCGAGGCGTACGTCTTGCCGGAGCCGCTTGTGCCTGGAAAGAGAATATCAAAGGGTTGTTAGCGTACTGTCGATTTTGTTGCATGGAATGGTCCTTAACATCTTTTTTAATAAGAAGATTTGTGTCTGGAGTTGTATATGTGTAGTTCTGTTACTATGAATTAAATAAGTTTCGTTGTAATTTTTATTATACTTATTATCGTCAAATTTCCATCGATTATTCGAAAGGCAATAAAAACAGAATAATTTTATTTTGTACATTGCCAAGAAAAATGTTAGGCAATACTATATCTGTGTTATGTCGGAGTATTATAATAATATTACACAAGGCCAACAAAATTACCATCATATTTTCGTTAAGTTTTATAACCCAGTCTTAAAATAGTATATACATTTTGAAAATATCGTTACGAAACACACAGGCGCAAAACACGTATTTAATCGTCACTCAAACCTGCCGCATGTTAAGCTTCGAAGATTCCAAAAACTGATTTGAATAAAACCGCCATTACGTCGCTCTAATTCTCGAACTCATTTTTTACATCACATAGTCACAACCTCGGTCTCCTCCTACATGATGAGCATCAAATATTGTCATACCGGAAGTCGAAGAAAAAAACAAAGAAATAGAGCAAGACTTACCAGACAGGATGATAGCTTGGGGATAGCCGGTCTCGGATTGTTGTCGCACGGCCTCCTGCACTACACGGTTCAGATGTGTCGTCAGCGGTACAGCCCTCGTGCTCGTCAGGGTCAGCGGATTTCCCACGTTCGTGTAGGGGTTCAGGCACACCAGAATCGGGCCCACGTTCGTCTGCAACGCACATATTATTATTATTATTTTCATTAACCGTGTTTATATGCTTTCGTTAATTAAGGGCAGGGTATAATTAAGAGGTTCGTCTCTTTCTCTCTCGCGCGGCGGGGGGAATTTCAGAGCAGTGGGTTTTTATACGTAGTGCCGCGCGCGCCTGTGGGAATGAAGAGGCGCGGGAGTATAGCTACGCGCGCGGTAAGTAATATAGCTATTAATGAAGGAGGTCGCGACGGGGAGGCTAATGTTTATTTAAAAGCGAGTAATGGGAGGGGTATGAAGTTACAATATTGCGGAGAAATTTATGATATGATGATGAGGTCGGAAGTTATGTTTCATTATCGCGCGTTTTAAGATACTGTATATAGATACAGGCAGGAAATGGTTAAGGTTGCCGGGACCGTGACTCACGCTTTGACTCATGCGCAATCCTGAACCTGTTTGATTCGCGGTATCCGCGCGCAAAAGTACATCGTCATACTTTTTTATGCGGTAGCAACAAAGTTTCGTTGTTTCTTATGTGGGTCTTGTACGTGCTGAAGTGCAGCGCGGGGCGGGATTGAGCTGCCAGACAGGAATGCTACTTTTAAACTGCGCGGAGAAACGTCGGTACATGAGAGCTACATTGAGAGAAGGAATGTTTTAATAAAGAGGCTGTGATAAAACGACCGCGCGATCGCGATATATGAAACGGCGGAATGTAATAATTCTTTGTAAAATATTTTCATTTTCCCTATGTGGGTTCCTCAAATTTTCTATATAATCTTATATTATGGTAAGTTTTAGGCTTCAAAACAACAAATGATTCAAGAAACATAACGATCAAATATGTTGGTTGCAGATTCCACGCCATCATTATCTCTTGTATATTTTGCTAAACTGCCGGAACAATCAGTGCACTGCACTTCTGCGTCTCAATTTACGCTCACCGCCACACATCGCGATTGTCACCCGAGCCTCAACCCCAACTTTTTACAACCTCCTTGTATACAGTCTCTCAAAAAAGCCCTCCCCTCTCCACATAATAAATTCAAACCTAATTAATTACACCCTTCAAAATCCCGCGACTCTTCGTCCGCAAATTTTCTCACTCTCCTCAACCGAAACCTGATACTCGCTCTTGCGCGAACGCAACAACACCCGATCATCGCGTCATGAATGGCACGCAGGTGCACGTATATACACACTTGGCGACCGGTTCGAGCGATTTTTTTCGGCTCCGCCTCCACGAGAGCAGCGGCGGCGCAATTTTGCGAGCTGCTGCTGTCTTTACGAGGCGAAAGTGGAGACGAGCGGAAGGGGGAGAGAGAAAGGTGTACTTGTTGGTGTCTGCGAATGATTTTTAGGGATAGTGTAAGGTAGATGAGATATTATACACTGTGATGTAAAATATTCAAGGCCACAAAGCATCTTTCTAATGCACGGCGCGCAACCCCATAAACTACAAGCAACGCGCGCATCATCGCGCGAAATTCGCACGCGGTGAAAAACAAGTTTGCAAGCACGCGCATGAGCGGGAAAACTCGCTTTACTGCTGTGTTTTTCTCGGCAAGTAGTTAGGCCACTCGCCTCTTTGCATTCGCACGCGCGTGCACGCGCGTCATTGCCCGCGAAAGAGCGGCCGCCTCGTCTTTCCTTCTCGTCTTTTTCTTCTTGTTTTGCGTCTTCTTCTTCTTCTTCTTGTGAGCGGGCACCCAAAGGCCCGACGTCGAGGAGAGGCTCGAGCTGGTTGGTACGCGCGTATATACACGAAGTGTTCCGTGAGAATGCGAAGAGTATGCAGTGGTGGTGTAGTAAGCGCGTTCGGACGTGAAAATATTGTATGAAAATTTTATTTTGTAATTTTAAGTGGAAATTGGTGTTGCACGGTTATGAGAGCTGATAATAAGCTGAAATGTTTTCTGACTCGTTTTATCGATAGTTAATATTAATAGTTTAAAGTGTTTACGGGTTAATTGGAAGTGTACTTTATGATAAAAGTAATGGGCAATACCATCAAAAGTATAGCAACCGAGTTATAAAAAACATTTCAGAATATTTCGTTGATAGGTTTGAATATACAAAAGTGATAAATATTTTATTTCAACATCATTTATATGATTTTAATAACTCCGAAATACCAAACCGGTAGAATGCTTCTTTAGTTATGATTTATATATACTAGCTAAATCCATGCGCGCTGCGCGCGCTATATCTACTTTTTTATTAAACATGCTAAAAATAATTTATTTCTTACAAAAAGAAATCTTTTTGTTTTAATTTTAATGCATGTTTTATAATTAATATAATACTGTAGTATATTTATTTTTCGCGAATACTAAATTTTGAGGCTAAAAACTATAAGCTACATTTTGAAGCTACACAGTAACATTAATTTTATTATTATTTATTTAATACTTTCCATTTTAATCATTTTCATTTCATTAAATAATAATTATCAAATAAAAATGCACATATTTAATTTTCAATTCTCGCGCCTTTTATCCAAGAACGAATCACAGTCAAATCTATATAGAGGCTTCACTTCTTCGGGTCATCACTTTTTTAAGGCCATGTAATACCGTGAATTTCAATATTTTTTAAATCAACATTCAAACATTTATTTGGAAAAAGACGAACGTCAAGCGCTCCGTACATGTATATACTATACTCAATTTTTTTTTAGTAATTCTATTATTATTTGCAAAAGATATAGACATTCTAAAATTATGTCAGTAAGCACACCACCTTAAGAAGGGTTCTTAATATTCACTGTGGGCTTTTAATATGAATAACGTATCTTCAAAATACTACTCAGTTTTCAAAACAACATTTCTAAAAAATCTCTACACATTGTTTCAATCCCTATACATTTGCGAACCTCCCTATCCATTCGCCGAGACTCAAGGCCCTGCGTTTTTTTATATACCCGCGCCTCGTGGAACACTCCGCGTACCTGTATTATATATATATACGTGAAAGCACACGCGCCGGCGGTTCGACCCGCGCGCGCGTCGCATCGCTTTGCTCCGATTGCATTCCGCCGCGAGGAGAGGAGAGAGAGAGAACGAGATGAGAAGCGGAGAGAGAAAAGTGGACGGCGCGGGTATATAGTAGGCACGGCGACCAAAAAGGAGGCGGGAGGAGGACGCCGGGAAGAACGCGGCATGAAAAGTAAACAGCCGCAGCGGTTGGATGCAAGAGAGAGCACGAGAGGAATCGAGAAAATTTTTTTAAGATGCAAGGATGTAAGAACGAGCGAGAGTACAGTACTGCGGCTTGACAATGATTTGGGATTTGTGTAATATAGGAGAATGTGTGCGGCGAAAATGTATTTTTCTCTCTGATTTGATAATTTTTAAAACTACGCGGGATACATAAAAGATTATTGTTATTGTCCTCTACATCTTTGCGAGACTTTTGAAATGAAACCTTTTCAAAAAGCCGAGTGAAACAAGAAAGTTGAGATTGCGGAAAGAACGGTGAAGATAAATGTAGGCCGGGACGACTGCTGGCGCTGATAAAAAGACGGATAACGAAAATTCCGTGAAAAGCAAACAGCTAATGGCAAAATGTTGTGCGAAGAGAGAGAGAGGGTGTTACAGAAAATCGTTCGAGATAAGAGGAGACACACTAAGATAACATTTTTGCATCGTTAAAAAGTAACGCATACACACAGGCGTCCAGATATAATATAAACCATAACCATCGCACGAGCTAAGAAGAAATTCCACTAAAATATTCTCTTTACCATAACTAATGACTGCTCCAACCCCTCCGCGACAAAAAAAGAAGAAGCAGCAGCAGCGGAGTCCTCCGCGAACAATTATGCCAAAGCGGAGAGTGGACGGACAAAGAAGCGGCGCGCGCGGAACGAGTCCCCATAGCTTGCTCGGTTCGCGAGAAACGGTCCCGCAGGTTTTTGCTGCACCGCCCGGCGCGTCCGCCTCGATCGTTTTGATTAAAGCTATTTTTATATCGCTGTCGAGGGGGGGCTGATGCTTCTGCTGCAGCGAGGATGCACAGCTCTTTGAGAGGAAAAAGTGCGCTGAAATTTTTTAGGAATTTCGTAGTAAAGTGGTGAAAGACGGAGTTTAAAAATGCAAGGCGTTGATGTTACATATAGAAAATTCCACCCAAATCTCGGACAAAACTTAAACCAGCATATATACATATCGCATTAACTAACGTGATAGTGCTTAGCGCAGAACCGGGCCTGCAGGCATTTAATGACGGCGTCCTCGGTGAGGGGGCCCGGCAGGTGAATGAGGTCGTCCAAGGCCGCGATGTTGACGGGCCCGTTGCCCGCCGCTGCCGCAGCCACAGCCGCCATCTGCTGCTGGTTCGCCGCCGCTGCTACCGCCGCAGCGGCCAGCGCTATGGGGGTTGCCGTCGTGCAGGCTTTGCTCTGTGCCGTCGAACGATGATGCTGCTGGTGGTGTTGCTGCTGTGGCTGGTGGTGCTGTCGTTGCTGTTGTTGTTGTTGTTGTTGTTGATGCTGTTGATGCTGTTGTTGGGGATGCTGAGCAGCAGAGGATTTGCTTGGGCTCTTGGAGTCGCAGAGGAGCCCGGGTGTAGTGCGTGTCGAGCCGAGGGCTGTCACGCAGGATACCATGCCGTCGTCTGGTATGCTGCAATGGCGTTTCGCTGGTTCTAGGTCTGGAAGGTGGAGAGAAATTTCGATGAACGATGGGTGTGATGGTTGCTATAGGTGAAATGCGAATGTGGTGGGGAAGATTTTAATTTTATTTGTGTAAGGGAAAAATGTGACGAATATTCCGAGTAATGCAGTTGAGCAAAGTGACATACTAACATTATGGAGGAACTTGATTAGCCAGATTTTCAAGTTACGTTTTACCGGTATGTATAATGTACATGTAACTGGATCGTGAGGAAAGGATAAATTTTAAGCTTGTGCCTGGATAATTTTTCCGATTAAGTTATGCTGTGATCTAGTTTTCTTTATAATTAGCAATATTGTTGTTTGTAACTTTTTTTAAAGAATGTTAGATGATCAGAGATTATAAATAACGGACTGTTTGACAATTCGAATGCAGTGAAAAATAATTTATAAAAGAAAATTATGGTATATGGTGTATGAATTTTATAAATTAAGCTTCGAATAAACATTTGGTTGTAAAGTGTATAAATATATTTATATTTTGTATAATTTTAATTTCAATAAGAACTTTAACTTTTTTAACACACGAATGCCACATATAACGACTGTACAAATAATATAAAAAAACACGAAATTTCAATAAAATCGTCAATTAAATAGATTCTTTGTTACCTCGTATCAGACAACCGCAATAAAACAATCCTACCAAAAACTACGTAGACAAACAAACTTAAATCTGTAACTCACCAGCCATCCGATGACTCGACGACCCTCCAACCCGATCGCTATTTCCTCCCATGCCACCGACGTTCGAATTCACGGACGCATGTTGCTGTTGATGGACGAGGGCCGAGGCGGTGAGGGTATGCCCGCCGTTCCCGTGCACCAGGCTCGTCCGGGGTGGCACCGCTGGCGCTCCACTACCGCCACCTGGACTCTTGTCCGGCTTGCCGCTAGCCCCGGGCCCAGTGCTGCCACCCCCGCCGCCCGGCTGGCTAACGTGCAGCCGGTTGCGCAGCGTCACCAGCTCCGTGCTCAGGCTGCGCAGCCGCTGCTGGAGGTGCACTGCCTCGTTCGACGACGACGCATCTGGAAAAAGACGAGAGGGTTGATTAGTTGTGTTTGCGGTCATTTGGTATATTATCTGATATTTGAAATCATGTATTTGTATATAATTATAGAGCGTAATTTATATTGTTTTTGTTCTTTGTAAAATGCAATGCTAAAATAATTAGACGGTCCTTGCATGAAAAATAAATTTATAGTTTATTAAATACGTCATGCAGATTGGGAAAAAATAATCGACACGTATTTTATATATTTTCGATTAGTTGAAAATTTAAAGAGTTAAAGCGCATTGAATTTTTCCCGTGATGTCACATTCATACATGACTGTGACGTCATAAACATTGCAGTATATCTATATGTATCGAAAATCTGAAAATTTCAAACGTTTGTAACTTGGTTAATATTCATCTATATGCAAAAGGAAAATTACTTGCCTATTCTTTTTCAATATTCTCAAAGGTGGATATAATAGATTTTTTCATGCAAAGACCCAATGGGAGAAAATGAAAAATTTAATGAATATACGAGAAAATATGCAAACATCTGTAAAAATAGCACAATCTCATCACATAAGTTTGGATATTTATTTTAGAAAAAATTTTTTGTTTATTGAAATTACCAAGATATTACGTTGCATATTTTATGTTATTTAAATTTCATTTTTACTCAAATAATAATGTTAATCCCCTATAATAATAATTTGTTTTTATTGTTAACAACATAAAAATAGTAAAAATATTTTATAAACGATATCCAAAACTACAGAAACGTTTATATTTCTGTACAATTTTATGCAAACTCTAGTACCATCAACTATAATTTCAACCATAAAACGCAAAATCCTTCCTAGCTCTTTTATAAAAAAGAAACATTTTCATTTAGCGCAAAAAAAAGAAACGAGGAAAATAAAGACCTTTCCTCGTCTTGCCGAGGAAAACCTGGCGTTTTAAAGGATCTCAGCTACATCCGAGCCACGGGATCCTTCGTCCCTCGAAGGCGTCTGCCATTGTATCTTAGATTAACGGGATCCGAAGACGCCGAACACTGCGCCGCCCGTCTACCTACTCTTTCTCTCTCTCTCTCTATCTCTATCTGACTCTTTCGAAAGGTGGTCGACGTACGTGAGGCCAGAGGCTCTGTCTCGACCCCCGGTCTATCGGGACGTTTAGCTTTTCCAACACGTACGCAAACAACGCAGACACATGCGTATGTGTATACCCACACACGCTCGCCTACAAGATATGGTTTTATTCGAACAAATAGCTTGGGATGAAATATATTTTGAGTTTAATTAAATAATAGCTACATAGGTATTTATTCGAAATGCGAACTTAATTGCATATAAAGTAAGATAGAAAATAAAGATTTTGAAAATTTTATTTTGTAATGGATTCAAATATTCATTTTCAAACGTAAACATTATTATTAATCTATTTATCACGTAACGCTAATTTTAATCATTGAAATATGAAAATAATGATTGGATGACACTGCTTTGACTTCAGAGCCATGAAATAACGAGCTCAAGTACAACCCGATATCTTCATACGTATTTGTAAATAGCAGAAAATAATTGCCTCCGGCCTCTCGCGGAGAAAGAAAAAAAAGGTGCACACTGGCGGATAAAGACGCGCAAAAAGAGCCTCCGAGGTCCGAGCTTATCGACGAGCGGGAGAGAGAGAAAGAGAGAGAGAACCGTATTAAGCGCCGCGTGTGCCTTGAAAATTGAAATTGCGAGTTTTTTCCCTATCCCCGCCGCAGTGAGAGAGGAAGAAAGAGAAAGAGAGAGAGATTACGCATCTTTTATCTGGTAACGCGCGCGCACAACGAGGGAAAAAAAAATCTGAGAATGAAGGCTCATTCGTACAGCGCGAGATATGACGGCAGTTCCGGGATTCCAGGAGTTGATTTTTATCTCGGCGAAGGGGATTAGCTTCGTTCGCGTCGTTTTCAGGATTGTTGAACTTGAAAAGTAGAGAGAGGAAGGATTAAGATCGGATGGTTGGGATGATTATGACTGGATTATTATGTATACGTACATAAGAGAACGTTATGCGAGTATTACCCTGTTATTTATGGAAAATATCGTACTTAATTGAGTAAAGTATTTAAAAGACTGTTGATATAATAAAATTACTGAAACCCACTTCCTTTTAATTATCCCTGGCCGGTACATTCCAATTGAGAGCAGTGAGAGAGATCCTCGAGCGGCTCGAACTCCTCGAAAAAAGAACTTCCCGCGAGGTTACTCAAGACTAAACGAATTTACGAGTATCCTTGGCGAGAAATAAGGATTTGTATCCTTGGCCAAGTGCATGTATATCTCATTTATGAGGCTATCGCGCTTATTTTTCTTTATCTTCTGCGCGAGATTCCCGACCCGTTTTCCATAAATTACGATTCTCGTCTTGCGGTAGCGGATGTATCGATATTTAAGTCATATCGAAGTGACCCTTGGGTTAATTGGGTGTACTACGCGGTATAACTACATAGTGGTTCGGAGCGAAGCAAGGAAGATTGCGGTGACATCACTGATACCCATTTATCTGAATTAAAGTGTCTCCGGCACCATATATATGTATATAAATATACAAATTTTGTATGATGCTTACTTCACATATTGTTATAATTTGAGAAACAACATAGTATGAGAAAGGGGCTTTTGAGGTAATGAAAAAATTTTTTTCAAAGAAATTTGAATATTGTTAAAGAAAATATCGCTAATTAAAAATCTACAATTGTATATTTATGTATATATGTATATCTATTGCGCCGGAGTCATCTTAACTGAATGAATGGTATATGATATAACCTTAATATAGTTGACGTTTGAAATAAAATTTGTATTTAAAAATTTAACCAATCTCGTTTAGCGCTCATAATCTTCCTGGGTCCAATTAAATATTTAATAATATAATAAAGCGAATTTTTCGTCGCAATAAAATATGAAATAAATATTTCAGTATTCAATAATATTTCCCCAATTAAGATATAATTAAGTTCCCATTAATCAAATTTTAATAATTGCTCCAATAAAATTTTTCTGCTTACAAATAACGACCAACAGAGAGCCAGTCAACTCAACGGAAATAAACAATCCCAGCCGAACAATATTACTCAGGAAAAAATTTAATCAAACTATCCTAATGAAACGTAAATCTTTGCGTTTCGGCGCTCTCGGGGATTGCTTATAGGATGTATACGTACGGAGAGCGAACTATTACGACACACGCATTATATATATATACACAGATATGGCTCTCTCAGCGCTCTAGGGCATTTCCCACGATTTTCTGGGGTAACACGTGTTCCACGGCTTCCCCGATTAGAACAATAGCGAGCGAGCGATTTCATTTGCGCGCGCAGTATGATAAACGAGGAGGGCGGTGTGTTTATTGGCGTTTGGGAATATGACGAATATTGCCGCGTGCATTTGAGTTTTCTCGGTATTGCTATACGGTATTGTGCTGTGATTTTTGTAGCTGGGAAGATTAGATTTATGTAATTAAATGGGTTATTGTGTTTCTCATAAAGTCTATGATAATAAAACGTATATGCTGAAAGTTTAGCTTAAATTTGTTATAGCAGTTTATGTATACCTTATTATACGGCAGAGACGATTACAACATTTCGCATGTATTCTCCATCAAATTAACACTCGATTCGACGTACTACATCATTTACTTATTCACTAACAGAACCCAAAAACGTTGTTTTAAAAAAATAAATAAATTCCCTACACGTGATCGACATCTCGACTGATCGCGACAATTCACTTTTCACAGCACTTTTCCTCGCGCCCAACACGCGTATCGAATTCGTAGCTACCGGAGAGAGCGTGAAAACGTGCGCCGCGATGCAAATCGCGCGCCATTCATTAATTATGAACACATCGCGTGCGTGCGCTAGCCAAAAGAAAAATCACATAGCGCGGCATTAATTAAACCCTATTATAGCCTGACTTATTCAGGCGCGATTTAATCGGACGAATTCGCGCGCTCGCGCCGAAATAGTCGAAAGGCGATCCCCCCCCACGAATGAATTACGCTGCAGCCCCGTGACCCTTTTGCCGACGTCCAGCACTTGTGCTCGCGCGACGGCTTTGAATATTTTATACGCGGAAATTTTGTGCAGTGTCCGCGTGTGTGTAACTTTGAATAATGCATCGCCGCGGCGTTATAATTACTTTCCGACAATAACGGAGTAATTGCGCGTCGGTGCGCGCGCCTTTGGTGTGTTCCAGTATATATATGCGTGCGCCGCTGCCGTTGTTAATACGCCAAGTTGCGCGCAACGTTGTGTTAAATTAATTGTTTGCGGGGAATCGAGCGATTGGACTGCCGGGGGGCTGTAGTGTCGTTTAGATAATTCATTGTTCCAGTAATTTCATCGAATTTCTTCACTATAACTTATAATTTAAATAGATATCAATTTAAATAGCTTGACCCAGTTTCACCTATACCCTCCAAAATATCCAGAACCTAAATAATCCTCTAAAAAATTCACCAAATCAATGGACATCGTCGTATTTCCCATCGGGCCGAAAATACAGCGTCACCGAATCGCACGTCCGATCGTTCAGGTATAACACATCGACACATCCATCGATACGGCGTCGCATTCTATCTCCGTATACGAACGCTGCACCGTCACATTTTCAACGGGAATAAGTCAAGCTACACTTCGGCTGCTGTCACCGACGATTCGGGATCTCTCTTCTGTGATGATCGATCGCTTCGTCGGCATAATGACAGAGGAGTTGTCGGGCAATTAGGCATCACGGGGGAGAAGAGGAACGAATGCAGCTATCTTGTGTGTCTAGGGTGAAGCTAACGGTCCTTTCACAACAGTTACGTCCTTCGTGTGAGTAAGTATATATGTGTGTGCATCAACTTTCTCTTTATTGCCGGCAAGCGCGCGTGATGATGCGCTCAGAAGGGTACATAGATGTGTGTGGGTAATGGGAATTGCGGTTTGCAGAAACACGCTGAAGATTGTCCTGCGACGTTGATTTTGTAGAGGGAATGGAGAAGAAGATTAAGGCTGAGCATCAACATTATTATTGAATTAGCGGAATTGTAAAAGGCGCTTGAGAGTGTGTGTCGTGGTAATGAGAAGTAAAAGAGAGAAGCGTATATATTGATGCGAGTCTACCAGGCTACCCCTCAAAAACTCACTTAATTAAGACGAATGCTAGGTAACGACACAAAAACAGGAATTTACCGTTTTTTTGCAGTGACAGAATCGTATTCTGCAAAAGAAGCATTAAATAATTATTATATTTTTACAACAGTTGTCTAAAAATGAGGAGGAACAAACCAAAGTAGAAACTTTTCCGAAAAGTTTATAATTACATGCGTAACCTTGCAATGTTGCAACCAAGCCGGACATTTCAACGTTTCTAAAACGTTGTAGAAACGTTTACGGCTCAATTAGTTCTGGCGCAAGCCTATCCTGGCCGTGGGCCATCAATGTCTAAGGTATTTCTTATGCATTTTGACCCCTTGGATCTGAATCCGCAAGGTGTTTTTGCTAAGGGACATTAATTAGTTATAAACAGTTTTATCAATGATTACGAGAATTTCACATTTTCACATCAAAGTAAGTGCCATCAAAATTTCTTATAGTATTTCGAGACATAATTTGTCATAAAATACATAAGTTATACAAAATTACGAATAATAATTAATTTAATAGTACTTTTCGAGACGGGTGCAGAAGTAGATTATTCACCCCATGCGACGTTTTTTGATCGAATGAAGCGAGAGCAAAAAGCCACATGAGGTAAATGATATCAAAGTTATGATTTTGAGGTTAGAGTAGTATAAAATACATAAACAATTGAAACATTAGACAAATTTTTCTAGGGATAGTACAAATTAAATTTAAATAAAGTTATAAAATATAAATAATTATTAACAATTATAAATACAGCATTTTTAAATTAATTTAATTAATTTAATTAATTTAATTAATTTAAATTAATAAAAAAAACCGCTACCAATTCATTGGCTCGTAGCTTCCTCAAACTTAATTTGCTGATTCCTTTAATTAATTTTTAGTAACAAAATTTATAATTGTTGCAACAATTTATGACATAATTATAATTAAATTCATTTATGAAGATTTAAAAGTATTTATTTTTAAATTTATTTAT
>UXGD01002188.1:0-27802 GCA_900474315.1 Torymus auratus
ACGTGGATTTGGGGAAAATCGATCATTTTTCGTCATTTTTAGCGATTTTCAAATGTACGTAACTTTGCGCCAAATTGGCCGATTTTAACGATTCACATATCAAATTAAAGCTCTTTTCTTCTACTTCAATCGCTTTTTTGTGAAATATTTGTTGTCACCTTTAATAGCTTGCTATTGATTAATCATCACAGACTACTTTTCGTCCATTTTTCCCATGTTAAATTCCCATAAGAAAAATGGAGTTTTTCCTAAAACGGTGTCACCAACCCGTTTTCGCTTGTTCAACTCTGATCTCGTATAGTATGAGGTACACAGATTAAGAAAAAACGTGTACCAAAGGTGTGCTCCTAAAAAGCAATTTTTGCCAGTTTTGTGACACAAAAAGTGTGATAGTTTGGCGGATTTACTCATATATTAAGTATAGAACAAAGTATATTACAGAATTCACTAAAAATTTTAATTTATCAATCAGAAATACTGAAAATAATGTAGGCTCAAATCATTTTTCAATAATTAAAATTTAACGTTTCGTGAAATAAAATATTTTTTTAAATATAATTAATTTTATTAGATATTATCTATTAATTTATCTAACAATAGTGAGGTAGTAATGATATTAATTTGACCATTTTCTACGTCAGGAAAATTATAACAATAATGAGATAAATTATCACATTATTTTGACATTTATATAATATTTTACGTTTGCATACTTGTAGATAATCATATTTCCACGGCTTTAACGCGTATCAACTGAATACGAAGTAAATTTTTGAATGAATTTCAATTATTTACAAGAGCATGAAATGAAAGTACGTAATGAATTTTCGAGAATATGTACAAAATATTTCATGAATTTCAGGTGTTACTATAATAATTGAACGTTATCAGACAAGTTTTTGATTACAACTAAAATTAAATTATTTTATATTACCATAAATAATTATAAATTATACGATTTACATAAATTCTCTATGCTTATCAATCGTTTAAATTGATGGCGAAATAAAGTATATTGTTTGCAAAATTTCATCCTCCTGCACTCAAATAATAAACCCGAATACTCATTACTCTACATTAAATGTATAACAATCTCTAAGTTATAAATAAATAACAAACTATAAATGGTATTATTTCCAACGATGAGTTGCCAGTTAAGGTGCTATGACTATTTTCAATCTTAAGTTTTTTTCGGTCTTAATCAAATAAATGGACATTGAAATAATCTAGGTAAATGTAGTGATTGATAACCCATCCGAAAGAGACGATCCAATTACCAAAGCCGCATAATTGACTAATGTCAATTAAGTAATGAAATTAAAAATTAAAAGTCTGATATTACCAAAATGTTCTTAGAGCACAAGGCAGCTATATATATAATAAGAATGGAAAAAGTAATTAATTAAAAAGGAGGATATAAGTACAATTACTCACATCTCTGTGAGATTTCGCGGCGTATATATAGGTAGATTTAAGCCGGAAAATCCGCGTCGATGAAAAATGAAGTCGGCGCGCGCTGGAAAATTTATCGAAAGGAAAGGTCGCGCCGCGTGTGCTCGCGCGCGCCAGTTGTGTGATGTATTTTCGGAGGGGCATTAGTCTCTCACGTCTGGCGCGCTGCGCACATTTATTTGACGCTCCGAGAGTCGTTTATACGCGGGAATGTGAGCAGCTAGCTAGCTAGCGTACATATAGGAGAAGGCGCACTAAAGCACGGGCTTTCTTCGTTTTGCAGAGTCCGACGCCACCCCAATACGTCTTCTGGTATCATAATAGTCGGATGATAAATTACGATACGACGCGCGGCAGCGTCACCGTGCAAACCGAACCAGGACCAACCCAGAGCAGGCTCACCATTCACAATGCCATCGAGTCGGACAGTGGCAATTACACGTGCAGCGCCTCCAACACTAAGCCCGCCTCCATCTACGTTTTCGTCACAGAAGGCAAGTATACGCAACTATTCTCTTATACCTTCCTACCATTTCTTATACATATAATATACATCACTCTATCTAAGCTCTCACGAAAATCTCAAAGTATCTCGACTTTTTTCGGCTTATGCCAGAGCAGACAATTTAATGACAATGTCTTAGCTTTTTACGGATAATTTATAAATGTCATTTGAACGCAGAGAGTGACTGACAGGCAGTGACAGTATCGAGAATCGTACGTTTTATATTTCGAACGATTGTTAAAAAAATTGCATTGGTTGATACACGATCTGTAACAAAGTTGCAACTCGTCAAATGTGCAATCGGATAACATTTTCTACATTCACTTTAATTTTCAGAAATCCCTCGATGGAATAATGAATTTTGAAAGCTTCTGATAATTGCAAATAATACCCTGATGGTTGAAAATAAATCAACTTTGTTGGTTAGCAGATTAATCAAATGGAGGCATTTTGACTTGAGATTAGTTCACTAACCGTTGGTTAACATTTCTATCAGGATGCTTAATTATTTGTATGCATATTACATGCCAAAATGCAACTTTAATAATTTCACCTCATTTCATTTCATTAGCGAATTTAGCATTTTCTTGTATAAAGTAATTACCACTATAAACTTGAACACCTGCGATCGCAGTTAGCATCAACTTGTTAACACTATGCTCATATGAATATAGGACAGACCAGTAAAGCCAAATTATATTATTACATCAAAATGGAAATCAGAAGAGAAGCTCTCTCGCACTTGATTCATATAACAGAATAACTTTGCAACTAGATATGGGAATGGACATAAAATAATGCCTGGGAGATTTAGATGGCGTAAAATAAATCTTTACGAAATATCTTGGTTTGCAATAACTGTAAGACACCTTTGACGCGCAATCGTGCCTTCGGATTCTGATGACTTTTTATCATTTGATTACATTCAGGGTTACGTTCTTTTAGTAGGTGATTAGCCGTTTATTTCCCTATTCGTCGGCTTGGCGATAATTTACCGTCTCGACTATATTTTAATCATAAAAAAGTAATAACGAAGCTTTATCGAATATTAAGAAACGGTTTTTATGAGACTTTATGAAAATAATTTTTTTCTTTTATGAAAATCGCTGTAAGTCATAACTTCCGATTGGATCTTGCCCCCTTGTGCCCCCGCGAGGCACTAAAACTTTTAGTGAAACTTGAACATGTTTAGTACTCATATAGATGGAAAGTTGATTGTCGTTTAGCAAGTACATAATACTTTTTATTCTCGGAGATATATCTAGTTGCAGAAATTCCGGCTCGGATGATTATCAATTAAATTACGAGTTACTAGCCGAAGGAGATTCGCAAGATCCCTAGCCGCGAGCGCATACATCCCCCGAGTCAGCTTATACCCGGCCTTTGGCCGTTAATTAATACCTCGTCGCCGACGTCACCGCATCTCCGAGATTGCAGGCGGCCAAGGATGGGGTTAAGGAAAAAAGGACGAGGTCCACGAGAAAATAAAAGGAAGGAAGAGCCTGATCGATTCGCAATTAGTGCCAAGGTCGCCCCCTTATAGCAACGAAGTTTCAACGCGCCGTTTTTTCCCCTCGCACATGGCTATATAAGCCACAGCGTTGTCCGACAGGTCGCATGGCGTGTCATTATTATTAACAGGCCGCGTAAAAGCCGCGCGAGTGGGAGAGAGAAAAATAGTGCTGCAGCAGCAGCTATAGGTCTCGAGGCTGAGGGGCATATTCAACTCCCACGCTACATAGGTATACGGCATGCGTCTCGCAGGAGCTGGCGCGTAGATCCAATAATTGAAATCAGAATTTCTGGAATTCCCGCGGCCCCTTCGTCATTCGGCCCGCGGGATATATAATTGATTCTCCGCGGCGGGCGCGGCGAGGTGATGAGTTATTTTTCCGCGCCTCGGGTCGGAAGGGGAGAAGGTGAGGGAGATAAAGAGTAGGAGGGAGAGTTTCCAACGTCTTGATTAATTTCCGAGATGGCTCGGGGTATCGTATTACGAGGAATAAGGAGGCGAGCTCGCGGGGGTTACAGGCCGCCCCCGCTCGTTCGCTCCGCCAACTTGAACTCATCGATCAACCGCGGCGTCTCTCTTTCCCTGTTTGTGTATCTCCCCCTACCTCCGACTGGCTACCCCGGGGAAAGTTATGCGAGTTCCGCACTGTGTGTGTGTAGTTGGCAAGTGTAAGGGTTGCCGCCCGGGGAGCCTCCGGCTTAATAGGCGTAATTTGACACTCCGGACAGGCGCAACAAATCGAAACGCGCCCGATAGTTCATCGTTTACGCGAATGCACGTCTGTCACGGCGGCGGCTGCTGCTGCTGCTGCTGTGGAGCGAGGGAAGGGGGCACAACTTTGCCGGCGGTACTTGAAGACGACTTGCACGTACTCCTCTTCCTTTTAGCGCTGCGCGCCCGGCGCAAGAGTCCTTCGAATTTTAAAGTACCTGCAAACTTTTCAAGTTGAAACGAAATTCCCGTCCGCTTTCTCTCTAGTGCGGCCCCCTTTTTACATTCAATTGTTTACGCGCTACGGGATAATACGGGGGAGAGAAAGAGCGCCTATGCGAATATGTATATCGCTCGTCGAGTGAATTATCCAACAAGTACCTCTCGGTCTCTATGTATACCTACCTCTCAGTTAAAAAGTCGTTTGTTTTCGCAGTGACGGAAAATGCGCGCGCGAGTTACTCTCGAACGGAAAATGGAGTGCGTTGTCGAGGCAATCGGCTGTACCGTCGCGAAAGAATATTCACGCACTCGGCACCGGTGTGCATATCGGATTCGCCTGCGCGGCGTACGTATTGATCGGAGCTCGCGAGCACGCGCGCGAATGGGACACGAAGGAGTGACCGAAAAAAAATAAATAAAGCGGACATAGAGAGCCGGCCGAACGTCCGCGCATTTGAAGGCTCGACGCCGATGTGAATGCGCGTCTTCATATTGCGTACGAATCACACACACGCTCGCAAAGAAATGCGCATATATCCGAAAGTGGCCATATTTTTCCTCGCCAGTCAGCGCCCGCTTATATTTACGATAGCAACAAAGCGAGCAGCACAGTCCTCTCCTCGAACGAGCGAGCATAAACGTTTTGAGGAAATAACCGGGCGGGCGCGCGCCGGAACTCTGCAAGACAGAGACGGACGATAAGAAATAAAATACCAGCTGAGAGAAGGAGGGAGAGAGACAGAGAAAGGGTACCTAAGGGAAGGCCAAAGATTAAGCAGGATGCGCGGTAAAGGGAAGGGATCGACAAAAAAGACGCAGGAATCGAAGATCTCGCTGAGGGATACGGGGGCGGAGAGCGACTAACGAAAAAAGGAAAATTATGGCAACCAGACAACAGCCGTATAAAAGTTACGAGGATACGAGAAATTTAGATAAGATGGGAGTACGATGTGAATAAACGAAAACAACGAAACAGGAAACCGGAAGAGATATAAAATGGCCTAGGTAGTAATAAAAGAGGGCAGGAAGAAAAAATCAAAAAGCTCGACTGCGCCTGCAGTAGAAAATAGAAAAAAGGGGGAGAGAGAGCACTAAAAAATTCAATTACGCTTGAGGAAATAATCCTTTCGGGCCAATAGGATTGCTCGGAATGGAGCTAAGTCTCCGGGAAATAAAATATATTTCATTTTTCGAACAAGACGAGTACTACAACTCGACAACTTTTTTAAGAGAGCGACGATACTCGAAGACGTGCGGCCATGTCATTTGACTCACAAAGCGAAAGGGATTCTGTCTGTGTCTATACTGTCCGCAGAAAATATCTCTGAAGGGATCGCCTGGCTCCCCTAATCCTATTAAGAGCGAATCAATGATTTCTTTTGTAGAAATAGGAGAAAAGGTTTTGCTTGAATTTCGGCATAGCGTAATGGAAGGTATTAGCAGTCGAACCAAAACTGGCAATATAAACTTATAAAGAATATGTTTTTTATTATTTAACATCGTAACAAAGTTTCTACGGATATTTATTAAAGGCTTGTTGTATACTATAAAATAAAAATCCTGTGTTAATCAATAAATAAATACAAAAAAATTCTAAAAATCGACGGATAATATACGTAAAAAATGTAATCCCTCTACTTGAATGAAGCCGCGATAAAATGTTTTATTAATTTATTCTCGTAAATTTGATAGTTATACCGGCGAGGATTATCCATAAATATTAAAAATGAGGCTGAAATTTTGTTATCCACATATTTTTTCATCTCAAATATTTTCCCGTATAATCCGCGAGGCCAAAAAAAAGATCCGGGGTAAATCTCTGCAGCACATTTTTAACTGAATAACGTCGAGAAAATACGTGGCTGTCTATATATACACGTACGTATGCATGTGTACGCGTGTCCAGTCCCTCGACTTTCGCCTTGCAATATTTTCCTCGTAATGATCATAATGAACTGCAAACGAGAGAGCCGCGCGGCGGCCTCGAGCGGTAAAGTCGGGAGATGTGCTCGCGGCCTGCCAGATGGAGATTTAGGCATGAGACGGCTGAATATCCTTTTAATGGGGTCAACAGCGAGAAATCGACCAAGTATGAGCTGCTCGACGCGAAAAGATCAGCATAATTTCACTATTATCGTCGTTCTTTCAACTACGAGTGGCAGGAGAATTCTATAAAAGTGTAATTATTATACCGGATATTATTGTTGTGTTTTTTTTTAGTTTATCTTTTGGATTTAATTGTTGATTTTATTTGATTCCCCGCAGGGTGTAAATTTCATTACTTTTTAAAATCCTACGTTAAAATCTGTACTATCACTTTGGGAGTAAAAAACAATAAAATTTAAATAAAATTGATCATGTAGTAAATGGGAAAGCTGATTGAGGATCAAAAGATCAAAAGCTGCCAAAACTCAAGCTCCATACTAATTCAACGTACTATGCAGTATAGGGACACATTTGAAATTTTCATTTTAATAACTTGTTTACTTTGTAAGTGACCAATTATTTCAAATATCATGTATTTATATACTTCAAATGACATTGTACTTTTAAAATTAAATAAAGCCAACGTGGGTTTATAAACCCCATCTGATAAAAAAAAAAAAAAAAATATGATAAAAGGCGGAAAAAGATTTCGTAAAAAGGCCATAAAAGCTGGTCGGGGGTATAAGGACTCGCGGCCTCGCCCTTATCGCGTTCCAGTCGCTGGCTCCGTCGCGCCCCGACTGCAGTCTCATTAATTAACAGGTCGGGAATTACACACGCAATCGTAATAAATAACGCGGTCGGAATAAAATAACTGGCATATATCATCCATTCTCTCCTGCCGCGGCGCGCATAACGCGCGCGTACGAGCGCACGTCCGATAAATTTTAATAACGTTAAAAAGTTGCGTACATCGGAAACGCATTTGCAGTCATCCGCCGGTCGACACGAGCCCTCGCTCGCACCTATCTCCCACCCGCGTATGTATACGCGCGCGCGCACGGGAATAATTAAATTTCGTAGGCTGCATAAAACATACACGCTCTGTAATAGCGATAAATATATTTTTCTGACGTAGCGCGATATCATACCAAAGTTATTAAAGCCCCTCCCTCTCTCTCCCTTGTGCGCGCTTTCGAACTTCCGTTTTCAATTAGCGCGGCAGGGAAAGCTCGGTTTATACGCTGATCAAGCACTGATACAATCGCGCTTTGATTTTCGATGCGCTCCGTCGATTTCGCTGCGTGCGAGGGCGCGGTTTGAGAAAGAGGGGCATTAAAAAAACGGACAAAACTGCCTAGGTTGCTTGTTATTCCAATAAAATGTACAATGAAGTATGTATGAGACTGTTTTCGATGCGCATGTAGGTCTGTAAATTAGACGTAACTGTTGACGTAATGGTGGCTCGTTACATTTCTTTTAGGTCGCGGATCTATGAAATTTTTACCACCTATTTTTTAATAAACAAGAAAGATAAAAACAAACTCAATGAAAATTTGGCTGAATTGCTAAGTAAAAAAAGTTATCAAATAAGTATAACCGCGCATGGAAGTAGTTAAAAGCCAAGTTTGGTCAGACGCTAATGTTTAATGGACTTCCATACAACTTTTTCACTCGCATCAGTGATTTTCTTTAACATTTCTTTGAAATTTTACATCTTTGCTTCCTATACAAAAGAGAAAGCATATCCATTAAAAAAACATAGTTAAATTATCAGGTTGTGAGCATCCCCCTTTGCCATTGCGCATCATATCCATCTCCGTTATCGAATAAAGCGCTCACATAGTAAGAGAATCCTATAGAGAGGAATAATCTCCGACATGCAAACAATATGATAATGAACCTGCGCGAGAGAGCGTGTCAACGATCATCGAGGCATTATAGAGTCGAGTCGGATGAGAGTACGATCGCGCGCCAGCAGCAGCCGAAAACAAAGTTTCGAAATCCCATTTTCCGAACTGGCTCGCTCTAAGCCCCAACTGAGAGAGCGAGAGGCTCGACACTTGCATCCGACCCCCTGCGGAATTTCTCCGGTTGCTCTGGAAATCGCGCGACATACACACTCACACATAAGTAGACGCGCGGGAGGAGAGAGGTAAAATATACACCGCAGAGGTCCTTTGCAAAAGGAGGACGACTAGGGAGCCTCGGAGAGACAGATAATTAGGTACGGCGAACGGAAAAATTCCAAAGCGACGAGAGAGGAAGGTTGAGAGGCTTGGCCGGGGAATTTTTGTAAATAGACCTACTTGCTCCTTTTTCCATGTTAATTACCGCGCGGACAAAAAATAATGAGTCGGATGAATGTTTGCCGTGTATATTACTCGCCGTGCACGCACACACATATAGTCGGAGAATAAAATAGTTTAGATACACGCTTGTGGTGGCCGTCGCCTGCAGCTTTTTTCTCTGCGCGCTGTTAATTAAAAAGCAAAAGCGCGCCACCTGGAGATAATGCACACAGGTGGAGTAGTGTGTGTACCGCAGGGCTTACTGAAATACACTACAAGTCTCCCGCAAGGAATGTCGGAAAAGTAATTTCACTCGTCCGAGAGCACGCAAATCAAAATATCGGCGAGTGTAATTGACACGATCGGAAATTTGTCCGTAATGGTAAAAGGGAAGAGTAACGGCGGCGCGCCGCAGCAGGAAAAAATAAAATTGATTCGCGTACGTAGCAAGGAAAGAGACATAAATTTTCCGAATTGTTCTAACAAAGGAAGGAGCGCGCGAGGGCAATATCGTGAAAGAAAGAAGGAAAGCGAGAGAGAGAGGAAGCAATAGCAAGCGAGACTTTCGGGGGAGGGGCGGGAGTGGAATAGCCCCCGAGTACGTGGAAACTCGTTGAAAACTCGAATGGGCGAGGCAAAGCTCGAGAAGTTAGACAATCCGGGGCGTAATCGCATTACAGAATTCAGCCGAATTGAAAATTCCAATTTTCCGTGTTTGACTATCATTCGCCGATAACAACAAAAGAAACACTTCACGAACAAAACCCCACGGTAAATTTTCCGCACCGCCCGCCACTGCTGCTGCTGCTGCTGCTGCTGCTCCACTTCTGCGCTGGAATATAGTTTTCTCGCTCTGTTGCAGGATATATATATGTGTACACACACACACACGCCATATAGAAACGACAGCTCTCAGTACCATTTGGGCAAAAATTTATGAATTTTCAGCTCAACCGAGCGGTCTACCCCGATCAAGTAACCGCCCGAGCCTCTGGGATAAAGCGCCGAGCAAGCCGAGATTTTGCCATTTTTTTAACGGATACCAATTATGCTTCGTACACGTTTCCGCGAACGAAATTCGGTCATTTTCTTGTTTTCTTTCATTATTTCATGTATATATATCAGAGTTCATGGAATGAGTAAACCAAAAACAACTGCCTGACATTAATATTTTGTAATATTGATACAACACAAATAATAAAAGCTCAGTTACGCGAGCTTCATTTCATTTACCATTGTTGTTGGCATTTTCAATTCTATATGAGAATTCTTTTTTTCAGGAATAAAAATCAAATTTTTAAAAATATAAATTATATTAAATTGTGGTATTATTCTTAGTCCGATTCAATTGAAATGGTGTTATCCCCTCTCCCGTAAATTACGTCACGCGAGCTTTTTCAATAATTCACGAACAGTTAAGAATAAAATAAAACGTGCGAAATTGGAAAACAAGGACTATATATGCCCATCAGCTGACCTTTTCGTCTTCCTCCCTTTTGACAGGTTGATTGCGCGACGGGGGGAGGAAAAATAAGAAGGATGCAAGCGCCGTGTTGGTATGCGCATCGATAACGTCCCCCCCAATAAACAGGGCTTTTGACGTTCCGAAAAGCCGGTCACGTATATGAATAATCCCCGCGCGCGCGAGCGGGCCATTGAAAAGGATGAATAATGAAACCAGTCGAGTGCTGGCGCGATCGCGTCGTTTATGGAGAAAGAAAGCCGTAAGAGTCGATCCGTAAACTCGACTCGCGCGTACAGCGCTGGCTATATATATTGCATGCACAGACTAAAACGTTATTTTTAACCAGAAAGAGACTACATTTCGGCCCCTCTGCTTTTATTGTTCCAGGCGACAAGATGGCGGCGATTCTGCGGCGCAAGACGAACGGAGCACCGCGACTGAGCGGGAGCTCGTCGCTCTGGCCGCTGTTGCTGCTGACGCAGCTCCTGCTGCCGCTGCTGCTGGTCCTGCGACACAGCGAAGCGACGTCGTGCCGACTCCTCGAGCAGCGGCCACCGGTCTAACGTACACACATTATACACATACGGACACACACACACACACAGACACACACACACAAAAAAAGAAAAACAGCCACACACAAACGCGAAGGAAAAATGTCCACGCCATTAATTACGTCGTTTAAAAATTATGATTGTCAAGTATGAAAGCGAGAGAAAGAGCGTGAAAGAGCGAGAACGAGAGAAAGAGCGACATTATTATTGCTGGCCATTATTCGAACTATGTACATTGCGTTTCGCGCGTTTTTATCCAAAGTACTACAGGTGCGCGCACAGAGAGAGAGTGAGAGAGTATGCACGGTATCAGCGGCAGAGTTATGTATAGGGCAGGCTTTTTTGCGCGCGCGTGCGAGGAAGAGAGAGCAGGTGTGAGAGGAGGGATATTGCGCACGGTTCAGGCATGGTAATGTATCATGATACACATAGACAGAGGCCCGTGTACGCGCATATACTTATATACGCACACACACACACGGGCCAGCAGCAAGACAACAAGCGCGGCGAGTATGTAGGCCAGGCAAAACCTGACGGTGCGCGGCTTGCTTTTAAAAAACGACGCGCCACCCGCCGGGCGCTGCCGCATTGTCTACGTGTGCTATATGTGTCTATGGCTGTATATAGGTTGGAGCAGCTCCGCGATGTCTTTTCCGCCTGCACCGTTGTCTTATTCAGAGGTGGCAGATACTTTTTGTCCATTGCGTTGTAGCGTACGTGCGACGACTACCTCTATACACACGATTGATTGACGCAGCTCTCTGTCATCATTTATTATATACATATAATACATGTGTTATCAGTCGATATTTATATGATATATTACTATTACGATGTACAATAAAATGTTCAGTTTCAAACTTGACTGCGTTTTCTATTTTGTATACCAATTAGATCTCATAGCCGGATTCGCGTTTGATGAATATCTCGAAAGTTGACTTCAACACCTGCAGCGAGCCTCTTTAAAAAGGAAAAAGTCTGCGCTTCTTGTAAGAAAAATAGACGTTATGTTCCATGTCAAGGTGTTTCTCTTTATAATCGCGTAAAAACAAACAGAGACACGTCACGCGTAAACGATGCGCGCCGTTAGGTCGGGACGAATAGAAAGTGTGCAAGAGAACGAGAGAGAAGAGAAGTTAGAGTAGAGGGCGCGCGTGCGCGCATGAAAGATTGCGCGATCGCCTGATGTACCGAGTCATTATGTACCTCGAGAGGACGATAGAAGACGAGGCGTGTGTGCGACCCAAATTATGTAAATATTCGCAAGTACCCGACTTCACACGATCTGTAAAGCACGTTCTTTCGGTCCCCTGCATGCGAGAATTTCTTCATTTTTCCTTCCGCTTCCGCGACCTGCAGAAAGAGAGATGCAGACAAAGCGAAAGAGAGGCAGAAAAGAGAGAGGCCATCGTCGCGACCTTTCATACAACACCTCGCACACACACACACACACATACACACCTTTCGCCATTTATATCTTCTCTCCGTATCTGTACCTGTGCCGCTCATAATTTCTCCCTCCCCCCGGCCCCTCTCTTATATATCGATTCGGTTCGCTCGCACGACCAGAGACGCAGATACACACTCTCACTCTCTCTATGTAATTTGTAAGGAATCATGTACGATCGCAGAGGTGGGCTGCTACTTCCGTTGCAGGAGCTCCTTTTTACTTATTTACACAGTGCAGTCGCGGCGGCAAGACTAAATTAAAGTAGTCGCGCTCGCAAGTTTCTTGTTGTCTTTCTCGGTGGGCGGAAAAATTCGGGAAAAAGTTTAAACAAAACGCGCGGATGAGTGGACGGAAAAAACATTGTTCGCGGCGCGTGCACCCGTTACTGCACTATAGTCTCTCCTTTGTATTCGTATATATATATATATATATATCGACCTGGAGTGAAAAAATATAAAACTTTCTCGACCGTGCAAAAACAACAATAAATCCATTTCGTCTCTTTTTATGATTTGGTTTGTTTTCTTCTTTTTTTGCAATTTTCCAATCTCCATATAAAAATAGGGAGGAATTCTTTAAATCAACTTTACGGGATAGACTGGAAAATTTAGTGGTGTATTTAATGACCAAATCTATTTTACTAGCATTCAGTTTGCGACTTTCGCCGTCATGGTCGGAAACATATTTGCCTAACGAAAATTTAATATAAAAACAAAAGTAAATATTCTGCCATTTTCGGGGAAAAAAATTGAAAAACGCCCACCTCTGATATCGATGATTTTATCAAGCTAAATTGGTTATCCTATCAGATGAACCGATCGCTAGTGAGTGTGTATAAATTGATGTTATCCGCTACATTGATTGGCGTTATAAACTGCAAAGAGGAGAGTCAGCTAGGTTGATTTATGTATTATTGATGATGCGAGTTGAGGTCTCGATCGTGGCCAGTATATCTCCAGTCGTAAAATCATTCACGTGTACACTTAATCAGAGTCTTCATTGTTTTAAAATCACAGTCCGCCATCGAACTCTGTAGTCTCCGAGAGTAAACCGCTGCATTTCTTTGTCTTGATTATAAAGCGATATAACTCACACTGTAGGAAGCAATTAAATTGTATACGATTCTTGAATTTCCCAAACAACCGATCGATTTCGTCAATTATTTAATCAATTTATATAATGTAAGTAAATCAAGGATTTGTATTGAAAAAGTGGACAGTTTCCAATTTAAAATTGCATTTCCGTAATCAACTTATTGTACAATTTGTATTATCCTTTATTAAATCAATACTTTATTCAGAATATCAAGCAACGTCTTACGGGTGATGTTTAATTGATTACCCTGCCGACGTCCCAACAATATTGACAAATATATTTTATTAAGTGAATAATAAGACTGTTATTACTTTTAAGAAATGCTGAAAAAATAATGTTTCCGCTCTGAAAGACATAATCGTTCGTTGACTTGATACGAAATCGATTTTTTATTGAGTAATTATATAAAATAGTAGTAATTTTACATTTTTATCCACTTACAAAACAACATCTATCGACCGTTGAACAAAGGTAAATTTCCATTGACTTTACTACATTTATCAAGTTTATGTCTTTGTTATAGTAATTTCTAAGAAATGGAAAAATGTTCGCGCCAGTCACGCGATTAAAATTTAATATTCGTTATACTACATAACAAATATTTAATAAATATTAAGAGTTTACATGTATTTCGATTATATTACATATTGTGTATAAATACGAATAATTTGTAAGCTACTACGTTATTCCAAGAGGTAAAATAAATTGAACGTAATATCGTTTCAGCTATAATAAATGTCTAAATGATTTTCCGTTAAAACGCGTTTATTTATTATCTATAAAGTTTCTTTGGCGCAGGCATACAAACGTTTTCATCACAATATGTTATAACCGCTCAAAAAGCATACACCATCACGGGCTTAGGTGAAAAACGTGTTCTGTCGAAGCGAATGTAACGCAGTCGTCGTTATAATTTGTCGCAGAGAAAAGCTGGCGCCGTTGTAACTTTGGCTCTATTATAATTCTCTCTCGGACAAGTAGCGGGGGTGAGCGAGGAATTCGCTAAACGGTAATGAAAGATTTCTTTTATCTCGGTTATTCGGAAGGAAAAATATTCTCAAAGAAAAAATGCAGCTCTGCGGCTGCATCGTAAAGCACGAGGCGACACAATGGCATTATTATACGTTCGCCTTTACGGCGCGTAGCGGGCACGGGTCTGCTGCACACTAAACGAAAAGCGTATTATATGTATATATAAAACGCACATTACTTTTGCGAACGCCACGGTAATTAGGATCGCTTTAGTGCGTACTTTTCGAAGCTTCATTCGACGAGTGAGCGCTGCGGCTGCGTCGCGCAACGGAGGAATTCGCTCGCGAAAAACATACACAAACCGAGGGAAAAGCTGGAAGCGCGGGGATTTCGTTACTATTTGAAACATGCAAGTTGTCGAGCTCGCACGGAGGATTCTGGGAGGAAAACAAAGGAAGCTGCTTTCAATTTAGAGCCTTACTGGCTTTTTCATTCCGACGCAACCTTTAACTTTATATTCTCGGTTTTGTGGATGGGGAAAAAATAACGGAGCGGCTTTTTTAAAGTTGATTGCTGTTTTTGACTTTTCATGCGAGATTTTCATTCATTTTATTCGAGAAAAAAATTATATTTCAGGTTTTTGTTCGCATTGTTCTATACTTTTATAGAAACAAAAAAGCACTCGTAAATAAAATGTGAAAAATGTCTAAATAGAAATGTTCATTTCCAGCTTTCCCCGTAATAATTACAGATGGAATTTAATATTAAAACAGTATAAAAGGCGTCATGAAAATGTTTATAGTGACGTGCTTTCGTAACAGAAAGAATCCGCGACAGCGTTACACAGAAAGAAAAAGCTAGTAATGAAAATAAGCTCCCTTTGATCGAGTCGACGGGTGTACGACATAAACGAGTCACTCGTGACATATCTCTGCCGGTCGATAAACAGTTGGACGTGCGTCGTTACGCGTCTTTTTAATTGTCGGCCTCGCGCGTGCGGAAAGTTTGCCGTCGGCTTCAAAAGTCTCTTCTCTTTCTCTCTCATATACTACACGCACCGGATAAAAACATGTTTATTATAGAGCGGCGTGTTTGGTCTACTAAGTTAGCCAGCGTTGCGAGGAGCACATCACGGAAAAAAATTGCGCGCAGAGTCGCGGGAAAGAAAAAGAACTATGTGCGTGGGAAGAAGCGTAGACCGAGGGAAAAATGCAGAGGTATATGGGAGGAGGCATGTATAATAAATTGTAAAGGGGAACCGAGGGGAGGATGGGGAGGGTGTAATGGGCTCGAAATGAAAACTCGAGTTCTTCGCGATTGTTGAATTCATTATGCGCGAGCTCGCTGCAGCGCGGCACGGTGCGCGGTGGAAGAAGAGCTAGGGAATAAGAGAGCAAGAGTTTCTCAAGTAGAAAGGGACGGGCTCGAGTCAGACGCGCGCTCGCCCCTTTTGCCCGCCGCGCGAAAGTCTATACTTATAGTCGATTCCTCTTTCCTCGACGCGCGTGCTCACAGTCTCACACCTATAATATATATAGACGCGTGTATACACGCAACCGCCGTCGGATCCTTTTTACTTTGGGAATTGCTCTTAATGCCGGCGCTCCTCCTATAAGTACTCGTCTGCTTTTGTTTCGTGGGAGGGATGGAAAAAAGAGAGTAATATAGGACTCGAGAGGTAGAGAAAAAGAGAGAATATAGACGCGAGTGCGCGGCCATTGATTACGCGACGATGGCTTCTCATCGAGTTTTCCTCTTTTCTGCCTCCTCTCAGAGGACTACTTTTGTCGGGGCTTTTCTCTGTCAGTTTTTCCCTTTTTTTTGCAGCTTTTTTTTATATAAACTTTGCTTTTCATAGAACTGCGTGAGGCTCCCGTTCGCGTCGGTTTTGTACTAAAGTCATTGTTTCATGATATTACTTTTACAATAATGCTATCAATTTTTAATGCCATTACTGGCTTTTCAAAATGACGACAAACTCCCCCGCTACGAGCATGCGTCTCCTTTCTATAAATACATCTGCTATGGACTCTAACAATGTATAAACGTACAAACACTATTCAATTTCTTTGAGATACATTATTAACATATATAATATGGTTGAATGAGATCGATTTTCTTTTATATGTATCGACGGAATTTCTTTCGTAGCAATAATAAATACGTTACTTGGACGAGATGAATTTTTTTTTTTTTTTTTTTTTTTTTTCGAAAAGTCTTGATTTGAATGGAAATTCTCATAAGCAGTGTTAATATTATTCAACTTTGTGATTCCGACCGCTTTTTCCTCTCCAAGAACGTAAACGTCTCGCAGCAGAGTCGATTTTTAAAATCCTTCCACAATAAACTGCCGAGGTCAATCTTTTTTAAGCGTCAAAGTTTATTTGGTACACGTCTATATATACACAATAGCAAGCTCGCATCTGTAAACGGACGAATGGGAAGAACAAGGTCCACATCACACACGCGATACGCGACTCATTAGCAAACAGCTTTCCTTTAAAAGGAACGCCAAACGTGAAATTTCATGCATGTAAAGTAGAACGCGAACGAGATAGAGGATTAAATAAAAGAGTGAGCGAAAGAAAATTGTAAGAAAGAGAGAATGAACGTACATTTATTCCTTTTTTTTTAACGAAAGTCAAACAGAATTGTACAACAGGAGTATAAGGCAAATGGTTTTTTTAGGAGAATTTTTCTATTACGTATAAATATCTCCGCCGATTACTTATCTTATTATGAATCGTACACTACAAAGCAAAGACATTTGATTGTGTAACAACTTGAACAGACTCGAGAGAAATATGAGGCGCGAGAGAAAAATAAAAAAATTTTAAAAAAATGTGCGCGCAGCAGCTCACGAATCATCGCGGGGATCCGAAAGTGATTTGACAAATACATATAAAGAATTACTATATAATATTATGGAGTATTCGTGCTTTGCTGCGCGCACGCCTTTACATAGGCTATTCGTAGGGTCTGTTAATATTAAGATTAAGAATGATAAATATACGATTACATTACGGTGGAATTTCAAAAAGATTCTCAAAGGATTCAATGATACTTGCAACTTCAAGAATTTCTCAGTATATGTCTGCAATCATGTATTATAGAAAGAAATGATTCGATCCAATAAAAATAATGCGAAACCACAAAGTTATTCGAGTTTTCCTTCTCGGATCCGTTCCCTATCCCGTGCAATAGTTAATTTTCCAATTATAAGTAGTGAAATAAACAAAAGTAAAAATTCCAAATGTTTATTTTTTATTGTATTTTATCGATGAAAACATTAATTATATGTATACAAGATTACCGTCATATATATATAAGTATTTTAATATATTTTATACATGTCTATCTTCCATTTTTACATAATATAAAGAGCCATAATAGATAAACATAACAGATAAAAAGATTTCGACTGTATAAGAAGATTTTCAAATATAACATATATTTTAAAATTTTACGAAATTTTTTAAATGCAAATTTTATAAATTGCATCTTCGCGTGAAAAAGACATTTTTCTGGTAATCAAAATCTACTCTTTAAAGCTTTTTACAGCCTGGAAACAATATAGAAAATTCATTCATCCCTTAATACAATCATTCGGCATTCCTAATTATCTTACTTTGTTAATGCTTAACTTTTTATTTGGCGCGCTAATGCGGCTTAGAATAACAAAAAATATAATATTTTACAATATAATAATATCTTAATCTGTTAAATACATCATTATTTGCATTTATTCTCTTTGCTTACAAAGTAGCCTTGACGATTAGCAAATTACTTTCAAATTTCATTGAATCACTCAGTTTGGAGGACTGACAAACATTTTTTGAGCATTTCCGCATGAGCCTTGAATAAGAAATAAATAAGTAAGTATTATTTGTCCAATATTTTCATTATGAATGATGACTGAAATTTTTTTTTTACCTTTGCATGTTTTATTTCAAATTCGGTAAGATCAATGAGATTCTTTTTGAAGGCAGCTACTCGTCTTGTCTTGAAGTCAAGTAGTTCTAAAAAAATGTTTTAATATGTAATATTCATTATAATGCTATTTTTAGCAAAATTACAAACAATTTTATTTAAAATAAACTGCTGTAAATTACCTTCTTTTCCTTTCTCTGACATTTGTTCAAACTTTGTACATGCTTCAGTTTGAGCTTGCTCCGCCTAAGATAATAATATAAATATTTTAGTATGGTAACAAAATAGATGTGTGTAATTTTTCAATTATAGATTTAATTTATCTCCCACAAACATTCGAGAAGCAAAATTTCATTTCATAATAAGCATATGATCATGCATAAGAAATGATATGTAACATGCTCAATATAAATTTATATTCCCAGTGCAAAAATTAAAACTATTTTCACAGAATATACATAATAATATTTATGACAATTAAGAAAGAAATATAAACTTGAGAACAAATATTTACAATAAATAACTTAAAAAAAATTAATCTTTGCACATAACAAGTAATTCATTTTCATATAAGAAAAGGACACACCTCTGCAACCTCCTGTGCCTTTAGGAGCAAGAAAAGTTGAATTAGTCATTGGAGATCATAAAATTTTAGTTTAAGTACAGTGTGCCAAAAAAATTACAAATATTACAAGTATAAGAATTATTATATCTACATACATATATTTATTTATATATAAAGAATTTCTGTATTTTCAATTCTTTCAAAACTATTGAGAAAGATAAATGTTTGTAAATTTTGTAATTAAAAAATTATCAATTGTTAATTATTTGAAGTACTTACTGCATGTACATCCTTATTTTTGGCACGTGCTTTTTCCAAAGCTCTGTTAGCTGTTTCATAATTGTGAAGTGCTTTTAGCCTTCGAATTAATAATCTTTTTGCAGCTGCCGTATCCCTCATATAATAGCGTAAGGTATCAGAAAGCTTTAAATCTTCATCAGAAGCTACACGACCTTCTACTTTCTGTAATAGCAGTAAAAATATATAAAACCAAAATTAAAAAAGAAATATTCACATTAAATAACAAAAATAGACCTACTCTAAGTTTTTCAAACGTTTCAGCAATTTTCGTTAATAATTTTTCAAGCTTTCCTGTATCTGTTGTTGCTAATTGTAAAAGGTTAGTAGAAATTTTAATATATGAATCAGCTACATCTTTGTGCTTTGTAGTTTGACGGTCAGCACGACTAGTAGCTTCCTTTAAGTTATGGTGATATTGAGTAAGGAATGTCATTTCTTGATCAAAGAAGTCATTTACATCTTTGACAGTAGCAGATAAGTAATACTCATCCTTTGTTTTAGAAAAAGATTTCATTAATCCACCAAACATTTCCATCTTGTTTTTACCTGTGTGAAAACAAAGTTAAAATGTCATATTAATAAATAATTTTGTTAACATTGCATTTACTATAAATAAGTATTTATTTATTTATTTATCCGGAGTAAGAAATACATTTACATATAGTAACCCTGCAGAGGAAAATAAATTCCATGTTTGCAGGTCCGGAGTACTTAAAAATAAAACTAAAATTAATACTAAATCTTACAACTATTAGATATAACATCTTTATTTTTCAACAGGATCATAAAATTTATATAAACAGTAAAAAGGATATATGTTATATGCAATTATCTAAGTTTTAGACTTGAATTCCTATACCAAAGCTATAGTATCAAATCGTTTTCAATGAAACATAACATTTTTGTGAACCACTGTAAAAGATCTATTTAGAACCTTTTATTATGAATTATTAAAAAGATAATGTACATATATAAAAGATAAACTTAATATCAATAAACTTGAAATATATAGCTACACCAATAAAGATAAAGAGTTATGAGTCATGCATAGTTCACAATATATAAAAGATAAGAAATACAAAAAAAAATTTGCAGGCCTATAAATTTTTTAAAAAAGAAATACAACTAACCTCTCACACAAAGATCTTGATCATACTCTAGGAATACTCTAAGATTGTGGTCATTTCGGAACACTGGATGGTGTGCAAGGCGAGTCAAAAACATTTCGTGCATAGCAACAGTTTTTTTAAATGTGGCCAAGTATTCTCTAAAATATTAAACATAAGGATAATATTATTCCAAATAATTCTAAAAGAAATATATTAAAATTAACTTACGCTTCTAATTCTTGTTTCATCTTCATGAATTCTTCTCTTGTCATACTACCTTCGCCCTCACCAAGCTTTTGCAGCTTTTCCCGAGAAGCATCGAAGTCAGGTCTTGGAGGACAAGGGGGAATCTTAAACAAGATGAAAACATTAATAAAAGTGATTTTTCTTTATGGTAGGAAATAAATAAATAAGATAATTGAACATACAATATAACCAGCATATTCTTCGTTCTCCTCAAATCGATCGTGCAGCCACACAAATTCTTCGTGTTGCCTTACTACAAAAAACTCTGATTTTTGAAAGTCTGGCAATGTTGTCTTGGTGTGCACTGTAAACTTAACCTTGTCCTTTTCACTGAGAGCATCTGAGATGTCAACTTGCAACGCCTTGTCACTGTGATCCAGCGAGGACTCATTTGAAATTGTCTGTAATAAATGTAAGTTTATTAATGCCCGGGTATGTATCAATGATACTGTAATAAGGCACTATATCTTATGCATCTTAAAAAGAATGGGAGATTGAGAAGCAAAAGAGGAGCAGAAAAAATTTATTCATAAAACTACCTTCTTGGCAGGCACATTATTGATGATGTCGGTGGTGTCGCATATTCCGTCCTGCAACATTTTGTGGGCTTAATGGGCGAGACCGAGGCAAAGGGAGTAATGCAAACTAGTATCATTCAAGGGGGGTTTTCCGGTCAATTGGTTAAACGGCCAGATGACCGGCTGCCAACCGAATGATAACAGGTTCCACCTACCATCATGGCGTCCAGCAGCGTCCTCTCTTCGTTCGGCTTACTTCTGTCTCTCTCTCTCTGTCTCGCTCTCCTCTCACTCCTCTCCGGCTGCGCGCAGAAACGTCAAAGCAGCTCTCAATCTAGGAAAGTTCGAAACAAAGTCGCCGCGCTGTCACATACTAAGTATACGGGCTTGATGCGTGCCGAGGGGAGAGAGGCGATCAGCAAAACGATAATGCTCTAACCTGAAAGACAGGACAGGAGCTCTTCCCTATCAGCATGTGTGTGCGCGGCAGCCCTTCCTCTGGGTATTCCCTATGAGATCACATCGGAAACTTCCTCTCCTCGTCGCAACTCATGTCAACTGCGCCAGTGATCTCTCAGCTCGCATGTTTTGCTCCGGCACAGTGCGCATGCAGTGCCTGGTGCCTATGGCTTTAATTTGTATACGTGTTACTTCTCCGCCCCTCCCCCAATCCACCACTTCTTCATATTCGCAGATATATTCTGACGAATCAGCTGAATGCGGCTGCGCGCATGGATATATTGATATATATACTTATATACACCTATACATTCATATACACATATAGTCATATACTTATAGGTATAGCGTATAGCAAAACACAAATAAGAATAAGCGGCTCGAGCTGCTGTAAGAATATATAAGAATCTAATCTATGCGCACACGAGGTGCGACCGTGCAACTGATCATCGAACTGCGCAATGCGCATACTGTGCGGAAACTGACTGACTCTGGGGTTAAACTCATAAATATTATATTTACTTCATACCTGGATACTATAAGTCAATATCAATATTTTATAATTTATTATAGGACTTAATACTTTTGCTACATCAATGTAGAATTTACTATAAAAGCGTAAAACAGGGAAATATTTGTGGAAATATTAGTTTAAAAAAAAAAAAAAAAAAATCTATTACTTAGATAATTCTAAATATTGCAATTAAAAAAAAAAAAAACTACACATTTTTATTCCAACCAATAAGTATACATATAAGTTGCTATATTTATAACGATTAAAATAAAAAAATTCATAAGATTCTGTAATAAATAACTAACTTTAATGTATTTCAAATCAGATTTTTATTTACTCTATATTGGACTGAACATGTGACAGTTTGGAGTAAATTGCATTTTTTAATTTTGCCATGATAAAGATTTTTCCAAGAAGCCCTGCCTAATACATATTTTAATAAAGCAATTTATATATAACAATTGTTTTCAAGTAAATTTATACTGGTTATACAAATATATGAAACATTTTCCAATCCTACTGGCATAATTTCGAAGAAAGTTTTTTTATATCATTTTTGTATACCAAAAGTGCATAATTATTATACTTATTTATACAGAAGCTGAATAGAAAGAATGTCATAAGAAATTCTCTTTCACTCACTCAAGTTTTCATGATTATATTTATTTATTATCATATATGTACTTAAGTATACATGTCATTATTATAACTTTTTATAGAAGTTCTTGAAATTAAATTTTTTCTGACTAGTGATATATTCCATCAAGTAAATGGTTTTAGATAAGAATTTTTGCATCAATTTTAGGCAATAAAAAAACTTCACCACTGTTTATTTCACGTTCATAAAACATCGTTCAAAGATATGCCAAGTAGCATCAAGTACTTAACAACATCCTACAATCAATGTATGCAAAATAATGTGCAATGGCTGTGATATTGATTTTCTTCACTTGTATACTAATAAAAGTAGTATCTAAAAAATTGTGACCAATTGACATTGTTTTGATTTGAAAACAAAAATGATCATCACAATATCAAACCTATAGTCCTTTGCACAAGTTAATCTCTGTGCTATCAAGGCATCGAAAAAAATATATAAATTTTTCAAGTTTTCAGTTTAAAAGCAATGGTTAAAAAAATTTCTTGGCATTGGTAAATCGTCGATGCCTAGCACTGATTTTAACTTCAAAGTAATGATGATTGAAATATAATTTTTTTTTTTATATTAGTTATTTTGATACAGCAAAAATACATACATATACATAAAAGTTATGTAAGATAAATGAGCATGGACAAACATTCCTGCTCAAAATATTAAATTATTTAAATCGTTAAAAAAAACGGTAGAACGTCATACAACGAAACAAGCCGTCAATAAAAATAGCAAATTGAATAACCATCGCCATAAGGAACATAGTATGATACGTTTTTGAATATACACATAAATCGAATTCACACATAATTAAACTAATCTCACAATTTCCTTGCTTCTTAGAAGACCCTGAAATATGAGGGACATTCTGTCATTGTCTGCAAAAATCTGTAAAGTAAGGCTTTATTCATTTGACTGTCATGATGTTCAACAATTTGCCTCATAATAGTTGCCTACTCGTATAAATATTTTTAAAATAATGTAAGTACACCGTCTATGGATCACTCATTATCTCAAGGTACGGCAAAAAATGAAGTATACGATGTAGGCGCTTTTCAGTGAATTAATAAAGAGCAGGAATGAGATAATCAGTTCAGATCGTTGAGGGATGACGTGGACAAATGAAATCCAGCCCCTAGCAACATCCACCTCCCTGTGCACTACCTTGACCTCCAGGTCCTGATATGCCTCCAGGACTAGTGGGAGAATGCGATGGTCCAATCTTAATACCATTAGCCTACAAAATATTAATTGAATTATTTAGTAGAAAGAACTAATAAGCATTAAAAGTATTGAAATGACATTTAAGTATAATTTGTTTAGCTTTAAAGTATTTAATTTTATTTAAAGTATAGTTATTTTAAAATATATTAAGTAAAAGTAAAAGTATAAACCTCATTGTTGATATCAAAGACTCCTTCTTGAATTTTCTCATAAATTTCCTTAGCTGTGTTAATGAATGCCTCCTCTACATTAGCTGCTGTCTTTGCACTGGTCTCCATGAATACAAGTCCATGTTCTCTAGCAAAAGCTTCTCCTTCTTCCCTCTTAACTTCTCTCCGAGCATCCAGATCACTTTTGTTGCCAATTAACATAATGACCATGTTAGAATTTGAGTGCTGTCTTGCATCTTCTAACCACGTTGTCAAATGATTAAAAGTTTCTCTACGTGTAATGTCATATACAAGCAATGCCCCAGCAGCACCTCGATAATATGACCGAGTTATAGAACGAAACGCTTCTTGACCAGCCTGTTTATATTAAATTTTCATTAAAAAAGGAAATTTTTTATTATAAAATTCTAGCACAGGTAGCTGTTAAATATAATGTTATAAATTACCGTATCCCAAATCTGCAATTTGATTTGTTTACCATCAATGGTTATCATGCGAGCACCAAATTCCACACCAATGGTGAGATCATGCACAGGTTGAAATCTTTTGTCTGTGAATTGAAGCAAGAGACAGGATTTTCCAACACCTGGAAAAAATTCATTGATTATTCATCAGTATCAGATGAATAGACACCTATAACTATAAACATAAACAATGGACGCAAGTGTACGCGTGAAAATTGGTCCGAAATAAAGGCAGAACCGAAAACTCGATGAGTATACGGATTTAATCTGTCCCAATGTAAACCAATTAACGAAAAATTATCTACATCGTGGGGAGGAGGAAGCGAGGCAGCGATAGGCGCGACAATAAGATTCTGTCTAACAACGTAAAAAAGAAGCATCCATCTCGCGTAAACAGAAAATTGGCCATTATGCTATATACATCTGGGAGATATAACAGGAAAAATCAACAGAGAGCCAGAAGAACGGGGATCGAAAAGTCGCGCGGAGGGCGTAGCATCTCGCTGCAACACGGGCATTCCAAAAAAAAGAGCAGGGCGAAGGATGAAAACAATGGGAGCTGTCAAGACGACGTAATACACAGGCTCCGCGCGCGCCAAGGCGTTCACGGCGTTCGCGGGGCAATAAGACAGCATCGATGAGGCTTGATCGCGAACGCAACGAAGAAAAGTTAAGTGGACGCCAACTTACCCGTGTCCCCGATGATAATGTACTTGAAAAGGTAAGCGTACGACATTGTATCGTCGTCGGCGAGGCTGAGTCGTGCGGGAAAAGCGAGTTTCGAACGGGCGGGCGATAGAAAATGGCTTTGGAACGGAGTCGCACTCGGCTGCTGCTGCTGCTACTGCTGTTCCTCTCTTTCCCTCTCTCACTGTGTTTCGCTTGCTTTTTCCACGCTCTTATCGCTTCTGCTTGTGCCAGTAATGACGTCATCGAAAGCGCCAGCCACTAGCCAGCCGTCGAACAGATGCTTGCCATCTTCGGCTAGCATCGGTAGCCCTCGGCTTTACCGAGCTCACCCTGCTCCCTGATAGGGCAAACCGACAATATGGCATCCTTCCCGCCGAACCTTTTCGATTATGAATTTGAGAATTCCACCAACTAACAATAACTAGTTCCGACTACTATAACAATAAGTACTGTGCCTCAACCTTTTCATTAGTTGTACTTTATATACCTATATTTTTCTGATAACTGAGATCCCGAAATTTTGAAGGTTGTTTCTATTATTCTTACATTAAACCGAAGAAAGAACGATATAGGTATGTAAATGAAAAAGGCTAAAAAATGTTTAACAGTGTGTTTTAAGACTTTTTAGAAATCTATCGTTTTTATACCTATAGACCGATTTCAATCGGATAAAGATTATTTTTATTTTATTTTTATTTGTATTTTAAAAATTTTGCATTTATTGATTTTTATTCATTTTTTCTTTTCTCTATACGGAAAAGCTTTTGGAAGAGCCGTTTGCCTTGCATTTCGAAAATCGGTAAACGGTTCTCCCATTTTGGAAGAACCGTTTACCCATATTCAGAGAGAGCGTTTCAATATTTTGGAAGGCGAACAGTTTTACTTGTCGTGAAAGAATCGTTCTACTCAAAAATGGTTAAGCGATTCTCCGATTTTGGGAGAATGGTTATGCCTACTCTTCATGACAGGACAGGGCATGAAGATGAACTTTTTTATTTTTTGTTTTATTACTTTAGATGAATATTCGTGAATGAAAAGAAACAAAGAGATACATTAATTTAAACATGTAGCTTAAAAAAATATGCTTTCTCGTCTGAACCTAACCGTATAACGTTTAATGCAGGATGCACCGTGCAGACAGTGTATCATAATAATAACGCCGTTGCGAGGCAACAGCCCCCTCGAACTTTGAGAAAGTTTATCTCCGTCCGTAATGGTGAACGGTTTACTATGGGGGAGAACCGCTCGACGTAAATATAGAAGAGAGGTTTTCTTCATTCCCGCGTTAAACTGTTCCAAAATGGATGAACCGTTTACCCAAATTTCTGAGTGACTCGTTCTCAGCGTATTTGGTAGAATGGATTGCCATCGAGGTGAACGGTTTACCCAAAAGATTCTCCGTGTGTGCTACCGTTGAAAACGCACGCCACCATCGGGTTCATTAACATAAGCAAATAACAGTGCCTTTGTATCGAAAGTAATACAACCAAAGTATAATCAATTTATAAAGTATGTTACAAAATTGACATCATGATTACAAAATTTTATCGGGCAGCTAATCGATTAGGCGCGTTTCTTAACTACCGATTCTTAGAAGAAACTATGTATGTTCGCGTACACGACATCGGTGATCGTTGATCCGTAAAGATGTCCGACGACACATCCATACTTCATGTACACTATAGCGTCCCGCACTACGAACTAATGATTGCCGTCGTTAGGCTTTCGTTATTAGCGTACGAGCCATTGGCGACAACGGTATAGGTATATTGCATTTGTATCAAAGAAACGAAAAAAGTATTGAATACTTACTGATATGAAAGCAACCAACAGACTTCGCGTACGCTACCGATAAAGTAATAATCGCCGCTGTAGCGCCCGTAGACGACATGCACACGTCGCGTGTGTGTTGAAGATGAATATTTGAACGGTAGCATACGCGACGACACGAGGGTTCGCGTACGCGACAGCGGCGACCGTTATTCCGAAATGGTATAGCGTACGCGAAAATTGTAGGTAGCGTACGCGATAGAACCGTTATCCATATTTCCAATGGTAGCGTACGCGAAGGGAGTAGTTTGCGTACGCGACGACGGTATATATTCCAATGATATCTTGAAGACAAAAAAGTTTATAGCAATTACATACTATTATGTTAAACTCAGGAAGCCTTTTACTTTTCTCGAGAAGCCATAAAAATTTACTGCATACATATAATAAAATATAGGCACGTATGTGCACTTAGCGAGGTTATGTTATTCCTATAATATATGTATATTTCAGAATAGTTTTATATTAATACAAATAATTACTATATACCTTCCACTTGCTCCCTAGGATAGTAACCAGGTACTTTATTTAATTGTAAGGACCAACTCGTAGGAAGACTCGTTCCAGGATGGGAACGTGAAGAACCGTTACAATAACAATCAAGTGAATAGTATATCGCTAGCCAATCAGGCACGAGCTTTGAAACGATGAATGCGCAAATCTGGTGCGCGGTGTAGATAAATATTAGAACGGTAGCGTACGCGAAGGATGCAGTTCGCGATGTGCATTTGTGTTACAGAAATAAAAACATTTCAACATGTATTATAAAGGCGATTGTGAAGAGCACAGGAAACCTTGAGTTTGTCTCGGGAATCCATAAAACTTTGCTATATAAGGTAACTTGGGGTAATTCGGCCACCTTAAGCGGGATATTTTCTTTGTTCTTCTGCAAATGTGCTGGGACAAAATTGTAAAAAAGACTTTAAAGTATACTAAATATACAACCCAGAAAAAAATTGGGAACGCCCCAAATGT
>UXGD01002189.1:0-27796 GCA_900474315.1 Torymus auratus
GGCGTTCCCAATTTTTTCTGGGTAGTATATTTAGTATACTTTAAAGTCTTTTTTACAATTTTGTCCCAACGCATTTAGTTATTTAATAGAATTACCCCAAGTTACCTTATATATATATGCGCGTATACGAGTGCAGAAGGGCCGGGGGTATACTTTCAGGCGAAAGCTTTCGGAAACGCTATCCAACCGGGGTGTTGGATTGCAGAATGAACGCGCGGATGCCGTGTGTGAAGCGGTATACACGCCGAGAGAGCTGCCTGTGATTTTGGTGGTTGTAATTCGGTGCGCCGTCGACGTGCGTGGTAATAAAGTTGACAGCGATATAGGGGAATAATATCGTTGTGTGTGTATTTGAAAATCGAACGAACTTAGCTGCGGATATGTGTGAAGGTTCGGTTACGGTATTTAGTCGGTGTTCGAAAAAGAAAGAAAAATAATAATTGACTATGTACTATCTCACCTGACGAACTTTTGTCGGATTGGAGGTTTATCGTGCTGACGATAATATTTGAAATGTTTGAGAATTCTTAAGTGAGTGTGTAGTGTACTTTCTCTTATGAAGTGGGATGGTCAAGACAGTATTAAGATTTAAGAATTAATGTGTTAATAGCTTATTTCGTTCGTGAAATAATTACGCGACCTTTCCGCGCGATAAAGCTTATACGTTTACAGGTGTATGGCTTCCTCGCGCACGTTCCGTTATCAGTTTTGTCATTCGAGACTTTTGACCGTCATGGTGGTAATCGTGGTATGATTTCCACGCTGGACCGAATAATGGGTGTAAACGTATCTGCTCATGTTTGAAGAATACCTAGTGAAATTTATTTTGTGAAAAATACTAAACGTCTTTATGACATGCCAAAAATCTTTCTTGAACATTGAACTTTTAAGATGCGTAGGACAGATTAAATTATCGATATACGAAGAGAATTTTCGCGTAAAAAATTATCGTGACAGTTTGGAAAATCTGGAACAATTGAAGCGGATGAAAAAAATTACCGCGACAGTCCGATATAATAATTATAGCGTAATCCTCATAATTTTGACTGGACTGTTGCGGTAATTTTTTGTAACTGCTTCAATTGGTTCAGGTTTACCAAACTGTCATGGTAATTTTTACGGAAAAATTCTCTCCGTGTAAATTTAGATTAGTGCACTGTTACACACGCACACACACACATGTGTATTACCTTACGAGAATAGATAGTTTGCCGTTTCGTAGCGAGTTATAAAATACGCGTTCGGAATGTGAAATGAGATATTTTTGCCAAAAATATAAAGTTGTCATAAAAATGATACAAACAGAGAAAAGGATATGTTTATGATTAAGATTGAATTGTATAACTTGTCACGGACGCCGATGTTTCCACGTAACAAACTATTAAGATAGCTATAAGATTAAATACACTCAACTGAATAGTCTTATTGCTGGGAGAAAAGAAATATCAAAAATGAAACCTTAACGCGTTGTGTTGCCAAAAGTTATTTTTTTTTTATTTCTTTTATTTTTAAGAATTCGTGCAGAATATCTCACAGGAATTAAACACCTTGTACATAAGCCGTACGCGATGAAAAGTTCACAGTCCGCAAAACGCGTGACGCGTGCGGCACACATACGCTTTTACGCAACCACGATATGTGACGTTCCCGCAACAATGCCGTTTACACTCGCTCCCTCTGTACCCGCTCTCAAAAAGAGCTCACACTGCGCTCTCGCGAATTTTTCCGAAACAAAGCGAAAAAACGGACCCGTTACACGACCGCCGCTGCGCATTTTTAATATCCCCTCGGCCATTACATATGTATATCCCTCAACACTCCATCGAGTACATCCCCATGCGTTCACACTGAAAAAAAAAATTCAACTTGAATTTCACTCCCGGCCGCAGCAGCACACGCGCGTCGCTCGGCCAATATCATTTTGTTTGACATTAAACTCATTTCGAGATACATTTGTTATTAATTAATAAAACGAGCGCGCGCGCGCGCCTGGCGTGCCGACACACGGCGCGACGCACAGCGCTATCGAGTTTAAAGGGAGGCACAATAATTCGCCTGTGTTAGCGCTGATTGACCTCTGTCTCTTTCGCGCTCGCTGCAGCAGCCCCTCTCCTCGCTAACAAGTTTCCGCACATACGTGTGTGTGTGTGTTTTCGTTTAATAATTCCATGAAGAGCGCACACGCGTATATATATGCGGCATATCCCGGAGTTAGCCAGTACACAAAATAAATTTAGCGCATTTCAACAATCCGCGCGGTCGTAGTAGTACATATGCGCGGCAGTCTTTTTATTCCCCGTGTTCCCTCTCTCGCTATCTCTCTTTCTCTCACTTCAAGCGTTTTTGAGCATTATATATATAGTGTAAACGCCGATATATACACGTTCGCGAGAGTCGATTACCATTGCAAAGGAGGCGCGCCGTCGTCTCTCACTCTCTCTTTTTACGCCGCGCCACCACCACCGCGACGAAAGTAATCAGATCCGCGGGAATATTCCCGCTCGTTCTCACTTTTTCGTTAATTACTAATAATATTCAGACAGTAGCAGCGGCAGCGGCCACGTCGACGGTAGCGAGCGAGAGCTGTGAAAAATATACACGAGGGCGAGAAGCGCCGACGCCGCCGCGAATTTCCATAGGCAAACAGAGAGAAAGAGAGCGCGAGAGGCGGCGGCGCAGGCAAGAAAAATGAATAAAATTACGCGCGAAGGCGAGCGAAAATTTTCGTCGGCCGACAGAAAGCAAGAGAGAGAGAGAGAGATGGTGAATCAGCGCGCGCGGGTGTCAGTTTCGTGACGGCAGAGAGAGAGAGAGGGTGCGTGGGATGAGTCGAACGAGAGAGCAACCCTCGACTCTACTACGGCTCGGCTGTCTTTGCCCAAAAAAAAGAGGAGCGAAAAGAGAGAGGCGCCTTTGAAAGCGGCTATTTAAACTGTCGGCGCCCATGTGATCTTGGAAAATCGCGCGACGGCTGCGCTCGCGTACATGTATACATCATATACGTGTGCGTACAGCGCGTGCGCGTAAAGGGTCGGTGAGAGAGAGTAAGAGAGCCTGAACGATGGCCCCCGGTATAAGTCAGAATGCGGACAGCCGCGAGGGATGAGAAGTTTAAATGGCTCGGCCGTATGGCGCGCTCGCACTCCCTTCCGCCACGTCCCTCTCCGTTAACCCTGTGTACATACACATGCGAGCTAAACGCGATTTGTCCCAGCGCTTGAACAATAACTACATTATATATACTTTTCTTTATCTTCATATATACCGCACTATCGGTATAATACCTGTGCAGGTCTTTTCTTTTAGTTATTTTTGGAGTATACGCGCCGGGTGCGGTATAAGGGTCGAGAGCGGTTCACCACGAGGGTTGGCGAGAGGGTATAGCCCTCGGAGGGTTATAGAAGCGATAGGCTGCCGCCGACGACGACGACTGATACGTCATTATTCATAGGGATGAAGATATCCGGTGAGAGCTGGGTATAACAGTATAGTTAGCCGCGGCGATGGGGGTCGTCGTCGGGGCCGGGCGAGCGATTTCGAAATTACCGGGAAATTCAGCGCTGGATGGGTGGAGGCTGCGTTATATAGTCAAAATTTTCGGCTTTTTTTTAGATTCGAAAAATTAATTTTTCGATCATTAAGTGGGGGACGGGTATACATACGATAATATCGATTATCCGTTAATATTCTAAAATGTGTATTATATAAATAATGTTATAAAACTCTTCTAATAATGAAAATAAATAAGTAAATGAAAAAAGATATACCGTAAATTTCTAAATTCCCTTATCCGTGTATTTTTCGCGACGCTAATATATACGCGATAAGCACCCACCTAACGTATACGAAAAAACTTTCTTAATATGACAACCGGCGAGAAAATCATTCTGCCAAAGCCAGTTGATCACGTAATTTCAATTCCCCAATATAGCCGCGCGCACGCCAGTCTTCTTCCCCATTACCGTGAACTCTTCCTACGGGAAACTCCATATTCCTCTCTCTCTCTTTCTCTCTGCATCTACACAGCGCTCTCTCAGACGACTTATATCATTCTCTCAACTTGTGTCGATTTCTCGCATCTGCGTGCTCTGCCGGCAACTTTAACGCGTTAGCCGGAATCACTCTCACTGACGCGGGGGGGAATCACGACGAAGAAGAAGCTCCCGAGCTATATGGACTATATACTATTCCGCGCACACAATTTCATAATGCGCGCGTGCTCTTATTGCCTCCCGTATACCCGCGCACACAGCTGTGCGACGACGGCGCGTTGCGAAATTTCCCGCCTCTTTATACTTTCTCGAGAAAGAGAGAGGGAGTGGGTGTATAGTTGTTAATAAAAACCTCAAGAATGACGAATCGTCGGTTTTTCACAGATCCGAAATCACACACTCGCTCTCTGGGCACTTATGAATGACTTTGCAAAAAGTGCGACAAGAGAGAGAGAGAGGATCGATTAGCGCGGTCAAGCCCCGCGGTGAACACGATCCCCCCCGTCCACTACCCCCTCGGCGATCGGATGCCCCGATACTACTACTACTACGTATCTACTGCTACTCTGCGACACAGCTGGCCGCTGTCTAATCTTTCCTCGATTATCGTCGCCTCGATGTATTGGGGCATATATAGCGCGCGGTTGCAGCAGTAGCAGTCAGCTGGACGCGCATACTCCTTTTTCCACCGATTCCGCAAAGTCATTTACAAATAAGCTATAGGAGGGGGTGGTTTTTTAAGACACACTCTCGAGTCAGACAGAGACTATGCAGAGTATTTTCCAATCTTTTTGGTGATTAATCGCGAATAATGCTGACATCAATAATTTCTGTATAATAACATACATATAAATGGGATACACGGTTCGGAGAAATCATGAGGTTTAATATATTTACAAAGCCAGGGATTTTGCGTAACGAGTGTTAATTATCGAAATTTTAACGAGGTTTTTCGTTTATAAAGAAGGTACCGACTTTACGCTTCCGAGAATTGCCGATTGATACTTTCAGCTGAAATGTGTATTGAACTTTACCGTATATAATCGTTTTCGTAATGGCAATTTAACGAGAACAGATACACTAACAAAAAGTTGATAATGGAAGCGAGTAGCAAACCTGCTTCCATTAAAACAAAATCTACTAACAGCTAGTACATCGACACTTTCTGCAAAATTATCGACTTTTCCATTCGAGTAGAAATGTCTGATTCTTCAATGATGCATTTCAAGAAAAAATAATTATTTCTGCAGCGAGGAGATATCTACTAATTGCAAATAAATTTCCTCTTGTCATACGTTCAAAATTTTGTTTGCCTTCACGTGATTTTTGTTTCATTCAAGCTTAGATTTCTTAATAAATTGTTATTAAACAATCTGATCAGTGCAAATGATTATTAAATATAATGGATTTCCTCTTGTGCTATAAGAATGTTTATTTTTATATTAAGTAAAATTATTGTTGAATACAATAGATTTATTTTCGTACTGAGAATATTCATTTTTTAATAATTCAAAATAATCTCACGTTTTTTTTAATATACTGATACTTAAATTAAGTAGCAATCCGCTGGTGGCAAGTAGACGGACTCGAAGAATATTTTATTCTTGAACGAAGCAAATCGCTACTAGTGTCATATAAAACAAAATTATTTTCCTCTTGGATCAAGTGGATTCTACTTGCTATGCTAAGATATCTTTTTATCAGTGTAAAGATGATTTTTATGGGTTTTTGAAAAAAGGGGTAGCTGCTGTGTATTTTTGCTTTGGTTTTGAAATTGCATGTAAGGAAATTTCAAAAGAAAAGCTTTGAAGAAGATTAGAAAAAGAAAAATCAACATTTTTCTTTATACTAAACAGCAGAATTATACGTATAGATATTTTTTATCATTTTTGGCTTGAATCCTTTTTTAAACTATACTTTTTCACTGAACACAATAACCACCCATCACAACCCTTAAACTTTCCACGTGTAATCATGAACGATACTTCCATTACTTCGTCACAACAATCGCCGACCTATTTGCGGTTATTTCAAGAACAACCGCTACATTAATCGTTATATCATTTACAAGATAAACCAACGACAATTCAAAGATCGAACATTACTCAATCAATAATCTACATATATAAGTTACAATAAAAAAAAAGGAAACCGATGTCGCATATGTAAATTTATATTCCGCGATATATGACGGTTCAATCTTATTCCTCATTGCGAAATTCGGAAGTCTCGGTGGCGATTGTGCGCGCGAATTTCGTAACTGATAGGGGCTTAGAGATGAATCTATCCCGATTATAGCTCATTTTCATCAAAAATCACATACTAGAGTAACTTTATAAGCATTCGGAAAAACTTGAAAGGAAAGAAAAATTGTTGCAATATGTGAACCATTGAACTGGGCGTTTCAAGTCAGCGCGCATAATTTTTCATCCAGCAAAATCTGTTTTTCGTAAACAATGTACTTTCCTGAATGATTCACTTTCCCGTGTCATGATGTAACATTACCATAAATCACTTATTTATTACTTACTACGTACCATCGGCAATAACTGCTGAAAATTCCCGCGAATTGACAGAAAACGGCTGACGAAACGCTCGCGTTGATATCGGATTTTTCTTCCCATTCAATTCGCTCGTCGTAAAAATCTTATGTACATTCGATATTTCGCAACAACGTATAAACGAAGAGAAACGTAAACATTTTGCCCTTTTTTTTCTTACTCATGCTGTATGCAAATTCCGCGTTAGCGACAGCCGCTCGCCGAGACTTATAAGTTGTGAAAACTTTGCACTCTGCAGCGATCGAAGCGTCTACAAAAGGCATTCGATATGCGATACTCTATGTTGCATTTTTGCGCGATGAACGATTTTTGTTGCTGTTAATCCGGGTTGATTGGAGCGACGATGTTTTGAAAGATGAGAAGAATAGTTTTCAAGCTGAGAGGATGACCGATGATTGTAGTCTAATGCGTATTTTACGATAGGTGATTCAGTCGTGCAAACCATAATATTTCATTGCAGGGGGCTGAAAATAGAACGATAAGTTGTTTTGATACGTCAATAAAATTTGACAATCTTCTTACAATTTACTAACGTTGCTATTTTTAAAAATTAGCGTTCGTAATGAAGTCTTTCTTTTATCTCAAAAACGTCATTCACATTTTCACGAGCTTTATTGTTTTTTCACAAAAGAAATGTTAACAAAATCATTGTATAACGTCGATTGATATTCGTTCCGTGAATATAAGTCTTCTTAACGATTATGAATATCAAGAAAGATGTAAAAGTTTGACTTTTGAATAAAAACAATCTTCCATATTACAACCAGTATATTACTTTTTTCTTCAAAATAATTGCAACAGGATCTTACTGTACAACCTCATTGCTTCATTAAGGCATTTGTTTTTTTTTACGATCGAAGAGCTTCCGGCTTTTCTCGGGATCAGCTTATAAAATTTAATTTACCGTACACTTACATAAGCAGCATCATTCTTTTTTACAAAAACATTAACATATCCATATAATTGCCAATAATTCATCTAAGCTCCAACACTTCCTCATGCAACGCATTTTTATTAAACATCATTGCAAACTCGACGAAAAAAAAGAATCTCAATTCACACGGGAACCATCCAACATCACAGCCCTATTCGATTTACGACTTGTCGAGTTGACGATGCGACGACGCTATATTACACGCACGTCCATGTGTGACAATAGCTGCGCACTAATCTCATGACGCTCGTTATTTCATTACAGAGATCGTGAAGGACCCGACGCTATGCGGCCGCGTAAAATGTCAGGGTAAGTATAAGTGTGTGTACATATGCGTGTGCTGGTTGGCGTGCCCGGCGATTCGGCGCGACTCCCTTTCATCTCGTTGACGTTATTTGTTTGCCGACAAATTTGATCGCCCGAGTGATGTATTCGTGTAGGCTTTGAATTATTATGCCGAGTGATTTATTTTATTTCTTTTTTTTTATTATAATTTTTAGAATTGACGTTGTATAAGCTTCAAGTTTACGTACATTATATGAATATATATTTTATTTTGAATATTTTTTATTTTTTAATATTAAAAAGTTAATTACTTGGTTGCTTAATAATAACTCACTAGAATTGATTGATATCATTACTATCTTAATCCGAAAACCTATATTCGTTTGATTGATTGATGGAATCGCGTTGCGCGAGTGGAAAATATTCAATTATTAATAATTTATATCTTAAAATGATATTATTCATTGAGAAATAGTGATACTAATTTCTCATCCTTGCGCTGTATTAATTCAATCGTATTAACTTGCGAATTCATTAGATGAGACAAATGGTATAATCAATTCAATTTTCTATATCGTAGCAAACTACGAATAATTTTATTTTCGTTTTATTACTTGACAATAAAATTATCATTATACTATTTTGATTCAAATTTGTGAAGAAAAAAATTGTTACATATAATTTATTATCGGGAAATCGCGTTAAAATTATCAAAATTTATATTTCTATTCAAATTATCCAAATTATCTAATTTATATTTATATTCAAATTATCGAAAATAATTAAATTATCCAAATTTCTACGTTAAAAATTATTTACTATTTACTTCAATGCATAAATTTCAAAATTAAAAACAAAAACAAAATATTGAAGTAGATTTAAAGGTTTAAATTACTCGTCAACAAGCACACAACTTATATCTCAGCTATCACTCACCCAACTAATCCACCATTTGATCACCTTAGTACCAATCGACCGCAAGTTCAAATACATCGAGAAGGTGTACTACCAGTACCACTACCGCGTGGACGTGAGCGCGAACCTGGGCCAACCAGCCTCGTCGCCACTCCACCATCGGGGCAACGAGTCACGGCTGTTCGTCGACGCGGACGTAACGGTGCGTTTCACGACACCATGCGAGGGTTCACTGCGGTTCGCCAATGTCAGCATCAGCCACGACCGGGCGACCTATCAGCCCGACTTTCCCGACCGCGCAGGCGCCGAGTTCAAGCGCGGCCTCGAGCGCAAGCTTCTCAGGTTCGCCTTCGACGATGGAGTGGTGAGAGAACTGTGTCCTGAACCTGGCGATGAAGTGTGGTCGCTGAATCTGAGGAGAGGCGTGCTGTCTATGATGCAGAACACGATGCTTAGGTTCGACGTCGATCGCAGGAGCGAGGAACTCGATGTTAATGGTGAGTTAGGTTTAGGTTTTTCTCATGAGTTTGGTTTTAAATATAGATGATAAATACAACATCTTTATAGATCAGGATAGGTATAACAACTGACGTTAAATAACATAAAAAAGGAAATTTTATTGGTTCCAATACAATAAACGAAAATTTAGCGAAACAAAAATTAATTTAATATTAGCTATTACGTTGCAACTACTACAAAAACCTTATGTTAAAATATAAACTATACTATTAAATAAGTATGATTAAACTAAAACATCTTCTACAATGTTGATAAACTTGCGGAATAATAAAAGCAGCAAAACAAATCATATTTTCACAACATTGAAGTTATTCACAAAGTTCAACCTTGAATCCACAGGTATCTGCGAGACACGTTACCGACTACACGAGGCGCGCCGTACGAGCCTGATCGTACGCAAGAGCAAGAATTTGGCGAGCTGCCGGCAGAGCGCCAAGCACCTTTCGCTCATCCAGTCTCAAACCTACAGGAGCCCGCTGTCGCGAGCACACGCGCTACGTCAGCCCCTCATCGTCTCGAACAGTGAGTGTGACATCACAATCGATCACAATGTCTACCAGCGTGTCCACTGTCGCGATGATCATCGGCTGAGGCCGCTATCAAACGGCGATAATGCAGGTGCTAGGACTGAGGTGAGTTTAAGGGTCAATGGTTGGATGTTAGTTTGAGTAGGAATTGAAAGAAAATTTCATAAAGAATCAGTTTCTTTTTAAAAGAAGAGCCATATTCGTTGCCAAACCGTATAGACAAACGTATCAAACATCATTCGGGCAGGACTCAATGAAATACCAAAAATTTTCTAGATCACCTCGAGCTTGGAATTGATAGGAGAGCTTCAAGAGGATCCGCGCGGCGATGACTTCGAGGGGCTGCAGCAGCAGGAGGACGTCTTCGTGCACTCAAAACGTACGACTTTGCTCTACGATCATGCCAAGTCGCCGCGCACAATCTACGGCGAACTGCGCACATCACGCGACCTCCTCAAGATCATGTGCCAATTAGGTACGCCACAGGAATTGCGCGAAAACTTCAGCGAGGTGTTTACCAAATTCATTCACTCGTCGAGAATGTTGGATTATCAAGGATTGTCGCAGTTGTATAATCGGGCGCAGGGTATCTGCAAGACTGGAAAGTGAGTTACTTTTCGCATTGTAGCTATATGACTAATTAAGCAATTGGATATTCTACTCAAGACTTAATGAGTTCAAGGTCAACCTTAAATAAAAACTAATGTTAAGGTAGATAATAGTTAGTTCATCCAAAAGCACCAGGGTCATTTCCAAAGGCGTATATTTTTGTCCACAGGAAGCACATAATCAACGCGCTACCATACATCGGCAGCAACGCTGCTGTCAACGTCATGAAGGACCTCATTATCAAGCGGGCAGTCGACAAGGAGAAAGTTGACTTCTGGGTGACGGCGTTCACGTTGATACCGAGACCAGACGCACACACGATCTACGCGCTCGCGCCGCTGCTCGACTACCAGACGAAAATTCCGGAGGCGCAGTTCATTCTCAGCTACTCAGCGGTCATACATGCCTTCTGTGCTAATTACGGGCCAAGCTGTGGCAATATTGTGCCTGTAAGAAGGTTTATGAGGTTCGTCGAAGAGAATGTGGAGAAGGGTTGTATGCCTCGAGCCTACGCTCGGTCCGATGTCAAGCAGGTGAGAGTAGTGGATATGATAGTCACAAGCAAGTAGGATTGTATTTTAAATAAAGTGACATTCTTGTAGACTTTGGAAGCCCTGAAAGCAATAGGAAATGCAGGTGTGGAGACAGACACTCTCGTCAAGCGATTGAGAAGATGTATTACAGACGAAAGTGGATTCATACCTATGGAAATCAAAGTCGCTGCTATCGATGCGCATAGGCGGTTACCTTCGTGCGAAAGGTCGAGGGATCAATTTTTCCTGAACAATTATAGAAACTTTACCGTTGATTCCGAGTTGCGAATCGCATCTTATCTTCAAGTCATGCGGTGTCCCGACTACAACGTTGTTAAAATTATCCGACGCACTCTCGAAGAAGAGGAAGTTAATCAAGGTAACATAACTTAATATTGCACAATTTTATTATTTGATAGTTTATGCACATAGTTTGTGTTTCGTAGTTTGTATAACTTTTGAATATCGTAATTTAATCTGTCCAGGTTCAATAAGAAACTAATTTTCTACGTAAAACTTGAAAAAAATCTTGCAAACAAATTCTACTACTCAAATGAGTTATTTTTTATATTATTTTCAGTGGGTTCGTTCGTCTGGAGTCACCTGAAGAACATGCTGTCTTCATCCTCACCCACTCGGATTGAAATTCAGAGTTTACTGACCGACCGCGACCTGGGCAATAAATTCAACAGTGATCTACGCAAGTTCTCGCGCAATTACGAGAGCTCATTCTTCTCTGAGGAGTACAACTTTGGTGCCAACTACCAAACTAACTTGATCTTCTCACCCAAGTCCTACATCCCGCGCACTGCCTCGTTCAACATGACGTTAGATCTATTCGGCGAGTCCGTAAACGTCTTCGAAATGGACATGCGTGCTGAAGGTCTCGAGTTCTACGCAGAGAACTTATTCGGTCCAAACGGACCGTTCAGCGGTGTTAAGGTGGCTGACCACTTTCGACAATTTCTACGTCAGTTCCGGTCGGCGAATCCCGAGGAAGACGAACGGGACTACTGGAACAAGGTCAGAACTTTGCCTAATGTGATCGATAACGATTTTGATCACCCGCGAGTCAGCATTGGATACAAAATCTTTGGCAACGAGGTCAAATTCACGATGCTTGACAGCGATCAAGAGATACGTACAACGCTGGCTAGTTTGAATCCGTGGGAGAAAGTTAAACAGATATTGTCTGGTAAAGAGACTGTACACTATGAGAACACGGCTATGTTCCTTGATTCGTCGTATGTCCTACCGACAACTACCGGATTACCTATCAGACTGGATGTATCTGGATCAGCCGCTTGCAATATCAAGTTATCAGGAATCTTAAACAGTCAACGACTTATGAGCGATGGAGAACTCGAAATTAATGGAAACATCATGCCAAGGTAAGAACCGTCATCTATTATATCGATACTATTAGATATGATTCAATTCCTGATGTAACAATAATTTTGCATTGATTTGCATCGTAGTGTGAGCGTAGACGTAACTGGAACGATGGCAGTCGATGCGTTCTACAAAAGTGCGGGCATCAAGTTGAAGAGCAGCATTTATTCGGTTGGTGCCGTGGAAGCAGACCTTAAAATTAAGGGCTTAAGACTAGCAAGACTGAGTTGGAAGATACCAAGTCACAAGATGGAGATATTCTCGATGACTACGGACGTTCTACTGGTACAGTCCAACGGTGCTGAATTCAAAGAACAACCATTAGGCGTCCTACTACCAACGACACAAGATCCCCAAGCTAACGATGCAGTGTCACCGAAGATTATTAAGAACACGACATGCAGCTGGTCGGCACTGGATCGATTGATCGGTCTGAAATTGTGCGCAGATTATCAATTTCCTAATGTCACAAAAGATGCCAATGCTTCGTACTTTTTGTTAAACGGGCCTACAATATTCAAGCTGTCACTGATCAAAGCTGATCCGACGGCTGACAGCTACTTACTAGAGTATAAATGGAAACGTACTGAGGTAAGTAAATTGATGAGAAAATGAAATGAATAGGACGCTGATTATAATGAGTAATGCCCTTAATATCTTTAGAATGAGAGTACAATAAGATTTGCCTTCGATACACCTGGCTCTCAAACGCAACGAGAAATGAGTGCGATGGTTTCTTTTGACGCCCAGAATAATAATGTCACATTGTTAATTAAATCTAAGGGCAATTCCTTAATAGCACAAGGTAAGAATGTCTGGGACACATTAAAATATTTTATGTTAATTTTATAGATATTTCACGTTCTTAATTTACCGTAGGTACTTATAAGAGAACAGATGACGAAACGTTCATTGATATTGGTTTGGATAGTAATGGAACGAAACACTTGGACGCGAGTATTGGTTACTCTCGAAAGAGATTTAAATATGGATATTCTTACTCTCCAAAATTATTCTTGGCCATCAACAACGAACGAATTGTTAATCTATCAGGTACGAAAATATTTTCTATCAATTTATTCATTTACATCTTTTAGTGTTGTCTTGGAATGAACATCATGGAATGAATGATTTTAGGAATTATCAGAAACCAAGACAAGAGTAATCAATCTCAATGCGACATCGACTTACGATTCGAAACAAAGAACTTATCTAGCCACGTATTTGGCTACGTATTGAAGAGCAATAACAGCGTTTCGGGTAACGTCAAAATTGAATACCGGTTCCACGAAAGATCAAAAGACGAGGTACTACAAACGGAATTCTCCCTCATAAATCGATCAACAAAAACTCTAACGTATAAAGCAGCAGACATGAAGCTCCATTCCACAGCCTATCCGCAGCTAAATATAGTGGCAGGCTTGAGGTATCAACACGCGTTAGGACACATAGAGCTACACGTGGAGGTCAATACAAGTCCGCATCTTCATAACGCGGACAGGCATAAGCTTACAGCTTCATTTGTCGCTACCTATTCGAAGCCCTACTTCCAGACAGATGGTACGTTCTTTTCTTTGGGAATTAAAATAGATTTTTTAAGAAAACTATATTAAAATATTTAATGTTTTCTGACAGGCGCCAACGTCAGCGCATATGTAGCGATCACAAAGCCAGCGCAGGACATCGACATAAAGATTGGTGTGAACTACTACTCGATTGGTCCGGAGTCCAAGACTCGGTTCTTAATCCGCTACGCGCCAGGAAAAGAAATCACCTTGACCGTTAATGTCATCATGCCACGAGGTACGTTGTTCGCGATCGAAACCAGGGCGAACTTGACGATACCGAACTTCAGCTCGATGCTCATCAGCGCCAAAATAACGGAGCGTGCGCGTAACGAGTACGATCTCGACTTTGCTGGAACCTGGTTCAGCGGTCACAATATATCCGCTCGTGGTAGCTATTACGATCGGTCAACTATGGCTATTACGAATCATAACTTGAAGATCTTACTCAAGTCACCGAGCTTCGCCAAAGATATATTGCTGAATTGTAAATTGTATCACGATGCAACTGATCTGAGAATAGGTAAGTTGAATTTCTTTTTGTTGTTGGCTTAGACTACTAAAAAATATCGAATGATTTATCAGGTGATGATTCATCAATTAATATTAACTGCAAAATTAGTATGATAAATTGTCAATTTCGAGAGAATTGTTTTATTAATTTTTAGTTGTTATTGAACACTGTATTATTTGTATGATATTTTGAAGTAATAGGTATGTAAAAGTTTAGTATTGTAATAAATATTAATTTACGAACAGTTATTAATAAATTACATTGCGAATCAAATCATTTATTTGCCGTTAATATCATAGGTAGTTTGTAACCTGATAAATCACGTGATTGGTTTAGGTAGCTAGACGATGCTTATTTTTAAGTCAACTAATTCGGTGCTGCTAAAGAACTTTAACTATTTCAATAATCATCTAGGTTTATTTGTTGAGCAACTTGAAATCGACAAGTACGCTTTAATCCTCAACCACACGATGATAGCACCGAAGCACTTCCGCACCTTCCTCGAGGGCAAGTATAAGAACAGTACATATTCGATGCTGTCCAACGTTGATCTACAGCGCGAGGCCAGTTTGCAGCTGCACTTTGACAAGTGGCGTGACGTCCATATTATAGCTACGGGCATCAACGAGGATAAGAACAAAGAGTATGGCGTTGAGATCAAGTGGGACGCAAACCGCGATCCCAGCCTCAAGTTCGTGACCAACGTTCAGCTAAATAGATTTGTCTCGCTGAACGACGGCAAGAACATAAGTGCAATTATGCGCATCTCGTATCCAGGACGAATTGTTACGGGTTCATGCTTGTTTGCCCTAAGAGCGAAGAACAACTATGTGATGGATACGTGTCTGGAATGGAGTGCTGACAAGGCCATCAGGTTGACAGTTGACACAGATTACGATGTGCAGAACTGGATCAAAATTTTGAAGCTGGAGTCGCAGTTGCTCACGCCGTTCGAGAATTGGAAGAAGACGTCACTCAACGGAAAGTATGTATTTTTATAATATTTGAAAGCTACGATATCGAAGCTAATAGAATTGTAAGCTAACCAAAATTCACTATCCTTCGCAGGTACTTGCAAACCGACTCAGACGTAACTGCTAGCGGTAGCGTCTACTGGCAGGACTCTTAACACATAATATTCGATATAACGGGTAACACTAAGAACCGAGACAATGGTATCACAGAGTATAACGCCAACTGCGGTCTCATGAGCAGCGTACATGCGATCCAGTATATCACAGCTAACTTAACGCACGTGCACGTCTACGCCAAGAGTGCGGATTCACATATCATTATCCGCTATTATCCAGAAAAGGTGATAGATGCCCGCAGTATCTGGCTGATTGAAAATGGCCAAGACGATACCTTCAACATTACTGGTAATTTGCAACTTACGTCGCCAGTGGTTAATTACAAGAAAGGCGAGCTTAAGTGTCACCTAAGTTCGAGATCTAACTGGAAGTTCTACGGAGCTGCAAATCTTGATTTGGATAAGAGGAAGTACACGGGTCATTTGGTTGGAGATCTGGCCAGACTGAAGGAATCGATGGTAAGTAAAGTAATTCATTCTTCGCGACAATAATAGAAGAATGTATATATTATTATTAGATAATTTATCATTGAAGAATCAATATAATTTAAATATACTTTTTTCAAGGTACAATTTAATATAACAACGCCATTTGAGAAGTACGCATTCATTCGTGGAAGGTTTGGCCTGTCCGAAAGGAACCGGCATATAGTCGCGGAAATAGCAACACCTGCAGGTCCTCTGGGCGTTGAAGGAATTTGTCAGCTATTCACGAGCAGCTATGACTTCAATATTAAGCTGCTCCTGGCAACACCACTTGATGTTCTCCAACAGGCATTCCTTGTAGCCAAGCTTAACCAACAAGAAGCCGACTTCAGAGTCGCCTACAACAACATAACTGCTGGTTTCCAGGTGAAAATATATTACTAGATAATTACAAGACTTAAATTTGTATACTTCTTATTTCTTTTTTTTACCAACTGTATTAATTTCCAGGGCGTGTGGTACTACAACAACATAACCAACTTCCACTACAGCTACATTCTCTACACACCCCTGCAAGGCTTCAACGAGATCGGCGTTATCACTAAGTTGTTGGTGCTCCATAAGGAGCCAGGACCTCTTGTTGACGTTGACACTGAGTTCTCGCTGCGCGTTGTGGAACTCAAGGCGGGAATTAAGGCTCATGCTGGACCTAAACCACCACCGCCCGCCGCCATCCCAATGAAGGCGGTTTCGGAAGAGGAGGATCCGTACGCTGAGATGGAAGACCCATCCGAAAATCTGTACTGGAAGGGTGAAATGGAGGTGAGAATTTTAGAAGGCATTTGCAATTGTATTTAAAAAATGTTACCTACAGTATAATGACATTTTATATTATAATTACATTATCTTTTCCAATCAATGTTTTGTTTTCAGTTAGATACAGTAATAATGGAAACCATTACTGGAACTTTGGACTTTGATCGAGACGGCAACACCGATAAACTTTTAGGTTTGTTGAAAATACCACAAGGAACCATTGTGATAGAAGACCGATTCTACCTCGAAGATTTCTTCCACATCAAAAACGATCTCAGTATTGATACACCTTTTGAATGCGTTCCTGAAATAGTTTCGTCGTATTCCTTTACTGCTGATATGATCAATTCTGTTTACTTAATGGACATGAGTGTAAACGTTAAAAATTATACAGAGTGGATCGAAGTATGATCTTCTTTATTTATAAAATAAGTTAATGATTATTATTCTTGGTATTAATTTCCTTATTTTTTATAGACCGGATATGTTGTAAATTATACGTATCAAGGTTTAGAAGAAGGTGACCCGCAGTTACACCTGTTGAAACTAGATTTAAAAACACCAATTAGTTTTCTGAAATTCCTGAATTCCAAATCTGCCTTGGAAATAGATGAAAATTACTACAAAGCAAATATATCGATACAATCTGTAGAAAGTTTAATGGACTTCTCCGGTTCATTAGAAGTGAGTTAATTTAAAAAAGAAATTAAAATATAAACTATAGTGAAAACTAAATTATAAGGAACAATACTCTTTTATAGCAAGATACTAATTTCCTTGATGTGGCTATTCAAACTAAAATTCACAGTCCAATATTGGTTGTACCAAAAATAAAAATTGTTGCAAAGAAAGACTTCACTGATAAAGAAAAACATGTTGAAATAAATCTGGACATTGAAGAACCAGAATTGAAATCGGTAAGTTGGTTGAAACTATATACAAGTAACTAATAAAAAAAATACAAATTAAAATAATATTTATATATGATTTAGGGTAAATTCCAAGCCAGTTGGCTGACTGAAGACGAACACCTAACGAAAGGATTGATTGCTCTTAATACCTGGCTGGAGCCTCTCATCAATCTAGAAGCGTCCGTCTTGTATAATAATACACTGGACCTAGACAACAGCGCACTGCTGAGTGCGCACTTCAAGCATCACGACGATCAATATTATAAAATCAATGGTATCTTAAAGGACAACAAAATAGAGGGTTCTGTAGAAACTCCTACCCAACCCAAGCGTCTTATCTTCAACGGGGATTTTACGAAAGTTAACGATAACTTATATCAAATAAGCGGCGAATTGACAAACGTTGAAACGTCTGAAGTCTTCCAACTCATCAGCCCCATCAAAGTAGAGAACGGTGGGTTATCGTCGATCGATGTGACGGTGACTCCAAAAAATGTGGTAAACTCAGAGGACCAAATCCCGATTAAATTAAGACTGAAAAAGGAGAGATACGGTCTGACTTTTGAAGCCGAAAGCCAGCAGATAAAGGGTAGCGTCAAGATGAATCTCATCAATTCGTACAACTGGGACCTGCGCGCTAAGGTGACTCAGGAGGACGACCAGCTATACAGCTTTGTTACGTTTATGAACGTCCAGGTGAACGGCAATACGACGTTATACCTTCAGGCTCAGACACCATGGGAGCAGATGGAGAAGCTGGTGTTCGACGGCAATCTTTTACTAGACACTGCGACGGGTAACGTTCGCGTCAAACACCAGCTAAATCAGGACTCCGGTCACGTACTCTTCCTCTGGCGACTCTTCTACCTTTCAGACATGTTTGCTAACGTCGCTGCCGGTTACCAGCACGACGACGTCAGTGTGAAAGATCTCAATGCGATCGTGTTCTTTGCTAATCCCAAGAAAGCGTTCAAGAACATTGAGGCAGGCTTTGACATCAACGTTGACCAAGACAAATGGAGGTTCGCAACGAACTTGACAGTCGGTCTGCACAATCAGAATAATGTTGATGCTGTACTGAAAGTCAGGTTGCCACCACCAAATAGCGACACGCATAGTCTGCTGCTCAGTTATCACACGAACAGCGAACACACAGATATGTCTTATGTGGTTGGCTACAACGCCATCGTTGCTAAATCTAATTACGCTTCTGATGGCTCGGTAAGTTTGGATTTGTTTTTAAATGTGTCCATATGTACGACAAGTTAAATTTACATTTTTTTTATTTTACATTAGCTGAAAATGAATCCGAATGACATCAATGGACATCTCCGATTAACATGGGGTCTCGAAAGATCTCAAACTCTAAACAATCTCTTCAACATTACATTCGACAGCAAGAAAATAGATTTTAAATATGCATTATTTACGCCTAAATTTTTACAAGAAGAAACTGTCATAATCGTACTCAAATACGATGCCAACAGTGATCGATACACTATAATTAATACAGATTTGAATTATCCCGGACAGAAACGAATAGGATCGGCAGAAATATTTTATCAAAGTCTTATTAACATTAATGGTACTGTAAACGCCTCATTACCATTCCCGAACTTTAAAGAAGTTGGTTGTGAATTTATTGTCCTAACAACTTTGTAAGTAATTTTTTCTGATAAATTGAAATAACTTTACACTTTTACTTATATTTGAGAAAAGTATGTAAAAATGTATAATTTCATTTTATAACCATTTTAGAAAGCAAAACAAACGGCTCATCCAAATATTTTGGCCAAACAACTCTGCGCTTCTTGATTCAAACTACCTTTACAACAGCGAGCGGCTAGATTCGAACCTTGACGGTCATATTCGCCTTGAAATCCCGTTGAACACGCGTCATATCGGTCTGTTCACCTATGGATACAAGAAGCGGCCATTGATCACTACTGGCTACGCTGATCTCATTTACAACAATGATAAAATCATGGAAGGTTTATATAATGCTAAAAGTGAGTCGCGTGCTGGATTTGAAAAGGACCGTATTGAGATTACTGCGCAGAATTCGTTCAAGCCCATTGGTATTATTTATGTGAACCAATATGAGTACAGCGCCGGAAATGAAGGCACCAACTATCCCTCTATTGAATTTAAAGAGGTGAGTTATTTTAGAGCAACTGTTAATGGGTTCAAACTTAACATAACATGGTCTATTACAATATTAATTCTTGATTAGGTCAACATCTACCAACTGAACAACGTAACGGCCTTCAACGTTTCGGGAACATCAAAGATACGAACAACTCATACAGGTCAAGAGATCGAGCTGACCGCCGTCCACTCAAATCGCACCGTCAAATTCCGCACAGACTATGATGTACTACCCGGAGAATTCGATCAAAATAGCTGGTTTAGCTTGGCAGAAGACGCCTGGATCTCGTATCACATAAACATCGTAAACAAGACTACCGAAGATGTCGACAATCAGTTTGTCGTTTTGAGCCTAGTGTATCCCGAACGTAACTTCACTCTCGACGCGTCTTACTACATTACCGACTCCAATCTCAGTTCCAAGGCCAATCTAATCTGGGATAGTCATCGAGAAACTCCAAAAACTTTAGGAGCAGCCTTCGAGTGGGTAAACACAACCTCGGACCAGAACATCCCTCATCAAACGGCATCATTGATCTTCCTGCACCCAAGCTTTGACAAGGATGTGAAGTTTGTGGGTCGACTGGCGCGTCGGGACGAGCGCGACCTACTCAACGTTGGCTTAACCGTTGATTACTCGATTCATGCTGAGAGGCTTGTCAACCTCTCGGCCATTGTGCGCGACGAAAGCAATTTGCCAATCGAGCGCAAGTACAGCTACGTTATCTATGGTGAACACCCCAAGACTCAACTAAACCTCGACGTTCGCGGCCACTTCAAGAAGTACAAGGCTATTCTTGCCGAGACGATCAATACGGCGCAATACAAACGTAGCTTCCTACCCGAGGAGACAGGCAAGCTTCTCGGTCGCGTTGATCTCAGCAAGAACGAGGTCGAATTCAGTAGAGTGAGTAATGACTTGGTGAAGTACCTCCAGACCAGGTACTATCCAAATTATCCAGAGTATGTGGTGAACGGTAGCATGATCAATGGCAGGGAATTGAATGCGACAGGTGCCTTTTTCATCAATCTTCAAGAGAAACTCACTTGGATGATGGTGAATTACACGCCTGGTAAGTACTTATTGAATTTAATATATGTATAATGAAGATAAATCAATATTTTACGACGACTATTTTTTACAGATGCCATTGAAAGTTTAAGAATGTACGGAAATATACCGGACGCTAGAAATGCAGAGTTCAACATTTGGAGAACCTACGATCAGGATCTGACTATTTCCGATGTCGCATTCTACGTGCGACTCAATCATTCTAGGCTCGTGACATCAAAACTAAAATGGAGACCCGAACTTAAATCAGACGTCATCGTAAGATAATTCAATTACATATTTAATTACATAACTATATAATACTGTCTTAATTAGTTATAAATGTCTACAATTAAAATACATTTATTATATAGAACGCCATAAGAATAGCCTTGACTAATTCGTATGAACAACTGAGCAAAGATATCAATTATTGGCGACATTACATAAGAAGCGAAACCATGAGCGTTATTACCGACGTATGGACTGATGCTCAGGATGATCTGGGAGAGTTCTTGGATGATCTCAAGTATGTAAAATAATATAGCGAAATCAATAGCATTCTAATCCATATAAATTCAATTTCAATATAATTGTGAACTCCTTATATAAACAACTTTCTTGCAGCGATCTCCGTGTGATAGAGGGTGACTTCGATAACCTCAAGATCTATCTAAACAACTCGTATAACGCCAACGAATTCTATATCAAGGACATCGTAATGATGGGCATTTACGTTATCGACGAGCTCTCACTGCGAAGTCATATCCAATCGTTACCCAACATCATCAACGAAATCTGGGAGATCATGGGTGAGTCCGGCGAAGCTATACGCAACTCCCTCCTTTGGGTCATCGAAACCATCAAGAATGCTTATCAAAAACTCTCGGAGATCATCAGCGCGATACTCAGAGGCGATTCGATGAACCAGATCGCCAGCATCGTTGAGAAGTTGATAATGAAATACGATATGTTCGTGAAAGACCTACACGTGTCGTTTATCAAGTACATTGAATATCTGTACAACAAGATGTATCAATCTATCTCCCTACAGGTATAACTCTTATTATATTAATTATTAATTGAAGTTTTAGTATCTACTCAGTGGAAACTTTCAAATAGAACACCATAAATATAATAAATATTATAGCACTGCATGACCTAAATCCGCACTTAGACCATGCCTATCCGTGAATTAAGTAGTCCATTATTGCACCGTGTATTATTGCCTCGCTACGCTCGGGCGTTATAATTTCGATGTTAGTGGCATGGTTGCAAGAGTGTATCAATATGAAAATCTTTTATACATTTTTATTACTGCTCTTCTGTCTAGAGCTTAAAGTATACACACTCAAATACATTCAAATTGTTAGCAACTAGGTAATTCTTATTTGGCTAGTTTAAAATCCTAAACAGGGCATTTATCTGGAAAACCATCTAAAAATATGTACATTTTGACATCACAACATAATTTCTCTTGCCACATTTATTACACGATAAAATTGTGCGCAGTGGCACCGCTTCCTGATGCACATCGAGCCAGTCTTCATCCGCTTAGCCCACTACCTCGAAACCGTCGGCTGGAAGGCCGTGCAGGAATTCTTCAACTTCCTCTACGACCGTAAGATCGAGCTGATCACCTCACCCTACTACGACCACTTCTCCAACTTCACGCAGGACATCGACAAGTTCTACCGCGACATCAAGGCCAATGACATAATCACCAACATCCAAAAGTACTCATCAGCCGTCATTCAGTTCATCAAGGAGCGCTACTTTGCTTTTGTACCTTTTGGCAAGGAGCTTAAGGACGTCGTCGACGAGATCATCAGCGAGCTGAAGGAGCTCCAGAAGCTTCCATCCGTGAAGTACGCCACGGAGAAAATACAGCAGGTTTATGATCGTGCGACCTATCTCTGGGATTATTTCGAAGTGAGGGCGAAACTCGAGACGACCGTTCGGCTCATTCATTCGAAGCTGATGGACATCAGCCAAACGGCTTTGCAGGCGGAGAGCCGTTACCGTGAGGCCAAGACCAAATTCATCTACGATCCCAACCATGGAATCATGATGTTAGAACAGAAGCTACCGATGTCTTGGCACGCGTTCAACCAGACGCCCGAGTTCCAGGAGATACCCGAGTACAGGGCGATCGTCGACATGGGCTCGTACTTCGCCGCCTCGAACACGACCTTCTGGACCCTCTACTACCAGATAAAGCCGCTCACCGAGCCATCCAATTGGCTGCCGCCCTTCAAAGGTAAGAAAATCTTGGGGGAGATCGCGGGGGACGCGGCGCGCGCTCTGCTCACGGCGACGGTACATGTCGCCTGGCACCTGGCCGTTAAGTGCTTCAAAATAGTATTATCTATATACATTTAAGAGACATCGTTCGAAATAAACGAAAAGTTATACCCAAGTTCAGGCTTGTCTTTCTTGATACCCTTTTCCTTGTGAATTTTGTATTATTTTAATAAAGATTTATTAATGAAATTTTGTTATAAATTGCGATTGTTTTATATAATTATGTGTATAATTAATTAATTAATACTATGAAATATGTACTTGGACAATTACTTAACAATTGCATTAATAAATACGAATATATATTTTAGGTGAATTAACACTTACAACATTATTGTGTAATATTAAAAAAACTTTGTAAATTTTCTATGACACCAGCATAATGCATAATTATTCAAAATTTATTCGTATTTAAAAATGCTTAGTCATAATATTTTAAATTAAGATCACTAATGATATGGGAGTTGGGATGTAATCGATGTTTTTACGTAGATATAAAGTACAATTAGAAATAACTAAACTGTAGACGTTTATGTAAAAATAATTTTGTAAATATTAAAATTATACAAAATGTATTTTGAACTGATTTTTTACGAAAATAAATAGATTTGAAAAATTTTTTTAATTCATAAACATCTACAATCTAAATATTATACAAAAACTCAATGAACCTAAATTAATAATATTCAGCGCAAAAAGTGGCAATATAGAGATTAAAAGCTGAAAATGTACAATCAACGGACGATTTCATGAACAGAAGATGAGAACTCTAAAATAACATTGTAAACAATATAACTACCAATGTAACACCAAACGCACCATACATCTGATTACAGCGCAAGCGATGATAATCGGGGCGCAACACTTCCGCACCTTTGATGGCCGTCACTTCGAGTTCGCCGGCTCGTGCACCTACCTCGTGGCGCGCGACTTTGTCCGCGATGAGTTCGTCGTCCTCATCAAGTACGAGCGCGTCGATCCTAACAGCGTGCCAAAGCACAAATTGATCGTCCTCGTGGGCAACAACGCCATCCAGCTTGACATCTTCGAAGACGTGAGTACAGCATATTTTTGTTATTGTTGTTGTGGCTTGAATGATGGTTAAGCGTCTATTGAACGAATGTGGTAATGTTGAGCTGTGAAATGTATTATCTGGATAGAGCTATGGGAAAAAGTGTGGTGGACAAAAACTTCTTTCTCAATATGTTTATTATCAGACGGCGTTTATCGTTGGGTAATCCCGGTCGAGGTCAAAGTAGCCGCCATATTTAGGCCTAGAGACACGTGGTTAACGAGACACTATAGATATCCGTCTAGATTTTGACTTTGGAATTAATTATTAATAATTAATTATTTAATCGTTAAATGATTAAATCATAAATTAGAATAGCAGTTGCTGTATGATGACCTACTAATTAATCTAAAACGTACAAATGAATGTTTTCTTTATTCAAAAACTAAAATGAATAATTAACGTCTGAGTGAATTAGTATTTTCTTTTTATTCATGGAAATGATAAACGTAGAAATCGTAGGAAGTCATTATGGATTTCGGACCAACTTTTTACGGTTTTGTACGTTTTTGTATGGTTTATGCGTTTTAATATATTTTCTTAAAACTTTTAAATTCTTTTATAACGCTGCGTGATCTAAATCCGCACTTAGGTAAAACCTATATGTGACTTAAGTAGTCCATTATTGCACCGTGTACATCGCCCTCGCTACGCTCGGGCGTTACCGAAACGTGTGCTAATGAACTGCTTAAGGCACGAATATGCGTGACAGCGTATTTAGGTAAACGTCTCTTATTTCTTCAGTGGCTCACTGCACAACGTAAATTATCACCCTCGCTACGCTCGGGTGCTAATTTCACGTCGTGACATAATAGACCACTTAAGGCACTTATAATAATATGATATTATAAATTAGTTTGTCAACCGGAACAGCCGTAACAAACCATATAAAAACATAATATATTTCCGTAAGTTGTTCTTACGTTCATATACGGATTAATACAATGTTATATTTTTTATAATTCATACGTTTTTTATGGCTAATACATTTTTAACGTATATAATAACATTTACGAGTGGGAATGAAAAAAATAGAAAATCGTACCAAACCACACAAAACTGTAGGAAACCGTAGGTAACTGTTCAAAACACGGTAGAAACCGTACAAACCAATGCTTTTGTACATATGTGTACGCGTGATTGCAGTTTCTTACGGTTTTCTACGATTTTCCACGTTTGTTTTTTTTCCATACGGGAAAATAATATATATTCTATCACTAAAAATCGTTTTAATTTTCAATGTTCAAATAACACATATATCCATAATCACGTGTCATTTGGGTTTCATCAGAATGTCAAGCTCTTGGGCCAAAACGCGAACCTACAGCTTCCCGTAGAGTTGGACAACGGCACGGTCTTCGTGTACCAAGACGAGAGCATCGTAACGATCGAGCGCAAGAACAAGCAGTTCAAGCTCGAGTGCAACCTCAAGTACGACCTGTGCACTCTGGAGCTCGCCGGCTGGTACTACGGCAAAACAGCTGGTCTCCTCGGTACGATGACTAACGAGCAGATCGACGACACATTGGCCTCTAACAACCGCGTGGAACGCGACGTCGGGACATTCGCGCACAGCTGGTCCCTGGACCGCGACGTCGACTGCACGAGCATTGAGAACTTCGCCAGGATGAACGAGATCGCGGAGATGGTACCCGTAGTGGACGATGACTCGAGTATAGGCGGATTCTGCACGGAACTGTTCACGAATAAGAGCTCCGAGTTCAGCTCGTGCTTCAGCATCGTCGAGCCCATCAACTACAGGAGCATGTGCGCGAACAGCGCGGGCGTGAAGGAGGCCTGCGGTATCGCTATGGCGTACTTGCAAACCTGCATGTTCCACGATACGTATCTCAGGATACCTGATAAGTGCACGCCCTGCGGAATGAACGGTGATGGGGCTGAGGTGCCCGAGGGAGATTTCAGAAAGTTGGAAGGTGAGTGCATTTGTGTGAACATTAACGAGTTATGAATGGGGTTGGTGGTCGCGATTTTTTTCTTTTCAGATGACCTGAGAGACATCCGTTGACCTATGGCGCTGTTTACCAACCGTTAGGTCAACGGGTGTCTCTCAGAAGGTCATCCGATGACCAACGTTGGGACTCGGTTTACCAAAAGCGTGAGCTATCCGTCTGCTTCGATTCCGGCGATCCGCTTACCAAAATTTCTCTCCGTGAGGTAGTTCTGCAGGATCTCTTGTAGAAATGATTTCAGATTTTTTCCTAAGAGTACTTTTATTTTCATTCAAAATTTACAAAACCAACTTCACGTATAAACATTTCAGACATACCTAAACCTAAACCTAAACCAAAACCAAGAACCCTAACCTCACCCAATTATAACCCCATTATACCGTTGCAAAACAACCACTTACCGTTTTATCCACATCCACAGGTGACAGCGTACCACGCTCTGTCGACGTGATCTTCATCGTCGAGGCGAAGGAGTGCAACCGCGGCGTGCGCCAGAACCGCAGCGTCGACCACCTGGTCGGTCACATCGCCAAGGAGCTGACTGAAAGCGGCTTGACGGATAACCGCTGGGCCCTAGTGACCTTCGGCGGCGAAGGCGTGTACGACAGGCCACGCAGTCTCATCCTCGACAACCGCATATTCGCGCGTGACCACCAGCGCTTCGTTGATTACTTCGATAGGATACCGATTGGAAAGGACGGCAGTCAGGATATATTTGAAGCGATTAGGTTCGCAGCGCAACTGGTGTTCAGGGCCGGAGTCGCCAAGACGTTCGTGCTGATGCCATGCTCGCACTGCGAGGCGGAAAAGCAGACGGTGAGTGTGGGGAAGGTGGCGAAACGGTGAAGGGAGTCACGTGGTTAGGTGTATCGTAAAAACCGATAAGATATATCTTATCAGTATATGCGTATCTCCTATGCATCCCCCTACTGAAAAAGTCCATATGGGACCCATGTTGGCACCATGGGAGAAATTCCCGCGGGATCCCATTCCTAAATGTCTCGTACATGGGTCCCATATAATTGACTTAATAACAATTCCGAAATAAATCATCTTTTTTTATTTATAATTTACTAAGAAATTTTGGTAGTAAACGTTTCAATGAATGAGTTTAATTTTGTGAAATCATGTGGGACTCACATAGGACCCATGTGGATCTAATGGGATCCCGCAGCAAAATCTCACATAGATCCTATCAATGATCAGAACTGATTGAATCATCATACATGATTCCCATGTGGCCTACAAGGATCCCACATGGTTCCCATGTGTTTCCCACGTGGGCCCCATATGGACTTTTCAGTAGGGTTGCCACTGAAAACAATTAATTTAAACTTAAACTTAAACGGTATAATATTGAAAATTTACTTGTTCAACATTTCTCTATAAAACTGAAAAGATAATTATTTCGTAGAAAAACGTAACATCAAAAAATAATATGAGTTATAAATGTCCAGATTTGTCACAAATTTGTATTTTTATTTATTTACTGTTTACAATTATTAGTATTAGTTATTATTTTTTTATTATTTTTTTCATACATAAAACCATTTTGAAAAGTAGGTGTTGGCAATAGTTATTATAAGGGAAAAAATGAAAAACAAATAATAAAAAATAATATTAAAACATAATATATAATAATAATGTATAACGCTTATTATT
>UXGD01002190.1:0-27793 GCA_900474315.1 Torymus auratus
TCTTTCTTCAATTTGGAAGGTTTTATTTTGTTCCATTTGCAATTTCAAACCATAAGGGATCGCTATGAAAATTAAAAAAATTATCAATACCGGCAAAGCTACATTAGATTGTTCAAACAAACCTCGTACCATTACGACCAATTATTCTCCAGAAACATAGAAATTCTCATAAACAAACTGATGTAGCTTTGTCGGTATTGATAATTTTTTTAATTTTCATAGCAGTACCTTGCTTTGAAATTGCAAATGGAACAAACTGAGACCTTCCAAATTGATAAAAGATAAAGAAGATAAAAGATAAAGAAGATTACAGCATTTCGTTAATTAGATGGCGATATCTTATTTATTAATAATTAAATTTGATTTGAAAAAATGTTTTTCTTCACTTGAAGTGCACTTCTTTCTAATTACACCATCATTAATATTACAATATTCGAAAACGTATAGATAAAAAACTGTTTATATTTAACGCCAACGTTAGCGTTCGAACCACCTTGAAAAGTGATGGGGTGGTGCTTACTTAGTGACACCGGCGCATTTAGTTTTCTATGAAACGCAACGAGGGAATCAAGAAATAACGAGAAAATGTGGGTGTATTGTAGTTGTCCTCGTATTTTTCCACCCCGCGTTTTCTCGGTATTTTCTTCCTTTTGTATTACATTTTCTTGCAGGCTTCGCGGAAAACTAAGTGCGCCAGTTAGCCGATGGTATGTACAGGAATACGAACGAAACTATATATATATAAACATCATTCATCATTTATTTGCCGCATATAGTGATAATGAAAAATCTCCTCGCTTGTAAATAACTGACGCCCCCGTTTGTAAATTTTAATGAAGACCAAAGAGTCTTTTTATTGAAATATAAAACCTGTTTCGTCTTATAGCAATGATTAAATTTGTTTTTCCAAACCGTGTATAACATGTTGCATTTCATGAAAATCAATTAGTTAGCTTCCGGAATACCAAAAACTACAACGGTCTTCCGAAAATTCTTATGTACTTATTATATACGCCATCCCAAACTCCTACATACATACAGCTATACCTCAACATCTCCGACCCAAAAGAGCCTCGTCCGAAAACTGCGCTGACTCCGCATTTTTTTTCTCTCTCTCTCCCTTTCACCCATAGCTCAGCATAGACCGTAAAACCTCTCTCTCTTTCTCGCACGCTCTCGTCGCTCCATTCTTCCGCGCGCGTACGCGAAACGTCTAGTCCCATTGAGAACGAACGTTCGCTCGTTCACTGCGGCTGGCGTGCGCTCCCCTCGGTGGCCCGGAGACCGGAAGTCCCGCTTCATTCATGAATCGGCCACAATGGCAGATTGTGTGCGTGCGCGCGCCAGCCAGCCAGCAAGTCCATAGGCCGAGAATGCTTTTCCCTCTCCCTCTCTCTCGCCTTCTCGTCATTCTTTCGCGTGCTAGCACCGGACGTGTTCCATACGCTCGTGTGCAGATTTTACCGTTAGATAAACGTGATGTGCGCCAGCGCGAGTTTGTTGTCTTTTTTTCCTCTCTCTCTCTCTCTCTCTTTGGTTTTCGCGCGTAGATCTTTGCGCATAATGCGCGCTTCCTCGCAGAGAGTTTTTGTTTATAAGGTGTGGATGAGAGGCGATGCTGGTGGTGATGATGGATGTCGGCGCGCAGATGGTAGATGGATCCTATGTGGATTATGTCAATATGGGCGAAATGTTAGGTTACAGCTGATGAGATATCCAATTTGGAGCCGTATATTGTTATCGAGAGTCTTAGATATACAAGTTGTACACACAGAGAAAAGAAAATCTTATAAAAATGTTAACGGATGGACATTTGGATATAAAGAAAAAATGTTCATTTATAGTTATATAGACAAATTCGTTAACGTTGTTAACGTCACGAATCGTTTGAGTAAAATAATACTCAAACTTGACTGTTAACGAATTTGTCTAACTTTAAATGAACATTCCATTTGTCCATATCCAAACGTTAGTTCGTTAACAGTTAAGATTTTCTTATCTTTGTGATATATATTAAAAGCGATTTTCGTATTGCCGTGTTTATGAGAGCTATAAGTAACGTTGCTTTTGAATTCGTTATATAAACATTATATCGGATCAAAGCAATTGTCTTTTACGGTGCACAGTGCAGGAAAAAAACTGTCTTTAATTTTATTTATTTTTTTCTTTTTTCAGCAAATATACGCGCGAATTTTCGTCCACAATATATTGTACAGTATACATAATGAAGTGTATTGACCGCTCGTTACTTACTCTCCTCTTTACATCACACATATATATATTTATATATATAATACAGATTTGACAAATATATGCTAACGCAACGGCAAATAACATGCAGCCGCACGACATCGGAAAACAAAACCAGCCGCGAATGAAAAAACGCTATAAGCTCTTCCTCGACATTCACGTGGCACATACATATCTGTCACTCCTAACCCACATTATAAAACTTTCTCACTATTATACCCCTCCTCGCTATCCACACTATGCGCGCACTATCTCTATATACAATAATCCCGTAGCTCACAAAAAATTCATTTACAACATCGCCTTTTACCACCGTAAAAGAGAAAAAAAATTATTACAGCTTCCCGTAAACCCATAACTATGACTATATAGACCCCGCTGCACCATTATCCTTTCCCAATCCTTTCTCTCCCTCTCTCACGACGCGCGCGTTTCCCGGAGAGGAAATCCGCCGAAAAAGAGCCCTAATACACACTGCCGCATTCGTTCCGCGCGGATCATCGGCTAATACTTCCCTTTTAGAGAGAAAGAGGGGGAGGGGGGGAACAGCTTCCGTGCCGGAAACGCGTATAGAAAAATCTCCCGCGGAAATCCGATTACGGCAAGCGGCTTTGGGAGGAAGGTGAGAACGCGCGGAGATTGCGTCGTAGTAAATGTGTGTGCAATGTGTATAGGCGCGCTTGGCTTTGTTCCTTTGAGAAAAGTTCTTTCTTCCGCGCGCGTACACCATGTACATTTGGTCGAGTTTTCTCTGTAGAAAATATAATAGGGTTCGGTATGTGTAGGAAGAAGGATTGGGGACTTTTTGAGGTGATCGGTGTCGAATGCTGCGCTGGTTTGTTTAGGTTGAGGATTAATTTGTCGGGAGATCGGGAGTACGAAGGTATACGGGTATATGGGAAATTGGAACTGGTGTTTTTTTTTAATTTTCGGGAGGGCTAAAAACGCGAGATTTATGGCGTGTGAGAGAGTAAAGTATAATTCTGTGCTTCAACATCCGCGCCGTGCTATATAATAATTCTGTTGTAATATACGAAGGTTTTAAACGCGGATGTGTATTTGTTCCTCCAAAAAAAACACATTTTTTATACATATGTAACGAATAAATTAGAATTTTTTTTTATTCGTGACTTTATATTACAACACATATTATGCGCATTTGTATAGAGCTTTATCGGTATTGGGCTAAAGGCTAAACGTTGTTTTGTTTCCCGTCTTACACAATGTTTGCATTAACTTAGTACGAAACGAATCGATGCCTCTGTAAACAATTTACTTAAACACAATGACAAAATGCTTTTCAATTGAAACTTCAAATTTGAAGGCTGAAAATTAAACGAGAAATTAAAAATTTCATTCACAACGGATAGTTATATAATTATCCGTCGAACCAATAAAAAAAAAAAAAGATATCTCGAACGCGCGATAAGTTTCGCCACCATTATCCCAAACATACCCCATTCTTCTCCAAATTTCCCTAACCGTCCAACCGCGTCCATTTCACCCTAAAAAAAACGCCTCTAGTTCTTCTCATTTCAAAATTCCAGGCACACTCCCTTATATATATATACGTCCACCAAAAGGTGCACCATCAGCAGCGGCAGCATAGCAGCAGCAGGAGCACACCGCAGGCTGGCGCGGGGGCAGCGCGTGTCGAGCGCGTGCATGCGCGCGCACGCGCCATAAGCCGCCGCCGCCACTGCCGTGGGATAACCGTGGGAACGCTCGCGACGCTTCCGGCAGCCGTCGTTCGCCTGTATGTCTCTTATACCTATATACACGCGCATAAGGGCCGTGCTGTGTGTTGTATGTATATATACGCGCAGCTTCCGTCGGCTGCATGCGGCGCTCGAAAAACTTCTATTTCGAGGATCTTTGTCGGTATAATATATGGAGGCTCGGGAAAGCTGGCCGAGGGGGATATATACTTTTCGACAGGTGCGAAATGCGAGGGTACAGAGAGGAGAGGCTGTGAAAAATTGAGGAAGAAAGGTGAGGGGATGATGATGGTTATATAGCGAATTCGGAGTAATGGATGTGTGGGTTGAAGGGCATCGCATGGCTCGCTAGTTTCGAAGCTGTTAATAATTAACTAATTATTGGTTGTGTGATAGCTACACAGTGCGATGAGGGTATAATTGCAATATGCTGCAAGCGCTATAGGTTGAGATAATTTAAATTATAGTTTAAATTGTGCATCGGAAAATCTAATGCAATTTTCATTAGCCGCGTATCTATAATTTTGATGTGCTTCCGCGAAATTACTGTATGCACGAAGTGCAAACTTTCAGCATTGGTATAATTTGCTGGTTTTGCGAAAGCATCGAATTTCTCATGCACTTGGAAAGATAAACGCGGTAAGGATTCACGAAGTATTTGTTCGTAGTTTAAAATAATATTCTGTTCAACATTATAATAAGATTGCAATATTACTAGATATAATGAAAATTAAAGTAATTGAAGTATTGAGGTTAAAAGATTAGTTTATCGAACATGAATTGACGAAGATAGAAAATAATTAACGAAAGAGGTATCTGAAAACGATAGCTTTTTCTTGATGTAGATCTTATGCAATTGTTGTTCCCTCGCGTAGATTATAATTTTGAGTCCTTCAAATGGATGATATTTTAAGTTAACTCATGAATTATTATAATAGTTATACATCTCCAATGCATTGTGAATTTTTATATGTTTATTATCGGAGAAATTCGTCGCTTACGCAGAACCAGCAAATTACGTATACGGAAAGTTTCAACTTTATGCACAGAACGATTTCGCGGAAGCGTCAACATTATATTGGAGTAGATATAAGCACCTAATTAAACATTTATTAGACTAGCTAAATACATGCAGCTCTACGCGTGCTTTAAATTCTTTTTAATTAAACACGTTGCAAGCCTTTTTTTTGTACTTGAGTAATATTATGAGTGGATTCTTATATCGATGCTGGTTTGCCAAGATTACTTGCGGTGTATATGAAATTTTTTTACTTATTGTACGGAAAATTGATAGTATGGGTAAAAATCGGGATTCGACCCACTAGTAAGAGAATTTTACGCACAACTTCGGAGAAACTGTAACGTAAATCGAACACGACACTTGAAACATGAAATTGTTACATCAGAGTCTTCATATGATAGGTATACAGATAAAGAGAAGAAACAACAATCATCGACAGGCCTCGATAGTAAATTAAATTAAACCGCGCGATATTATTCAGAAAACGAAAAATACACAACGTACATACATACATACACCTGCGTATAACAAACTCCAAAACCTATATACATCGTAACATGTATAAAAAATAAAAATAACCTCTCTCTCTAGGTGTGTCCACGTCCCTCGTCGCGAGTCTTCGCATCACTCGCGCATATAGCCACCGAGAAACCGTGTCTCTCGCATGCGTAAGCGAGAGGTACGTGCGCGCTAGGAAATTATATACGCGGGTGGCTCGATCCGCAGTAGGTATAACGGTTCTCGCCTCGTAATCACCCTTACGTGCTATGCGCCGCGTGAGAGGATTTTCGTAACGACATTGGAAAGAAAAAATTGAATTTTCAGTGCGGCTGATAGGTGGTATACAACATAACAGTGATGGGAAGACAATTTGAGGATATAGTTCGAGGAGATCATTGTTATGTACGGCCCGCGGTATATATATACGTCCTTCTGACTGACCGGAATAATATCGTACTTGCTGTATAGTTTTTGTAAACACGTATACGCGTGCTGTGTGTGCGCAAAGTCAACGGTACTTCCTACGTTGTATTAACATCGTACATATATATGTAACCGATTACTGAAACGGCCTCGTCGAGTTTTGTTTATCAAAACAACGTGTGAAACTTATCATCATCGCACCGGTCATGTCAATTTTCATATTCAATGAAACGATGATTCCATCCCCACGAAACACATCTATAAAAAAAAACAAGATGTGACTTCCAATCCACCTCCCACGGCGCGTGCGAGTATATGTATAACTTATACTGCCGAAAAAGCTTGGGAAAGCCAAGACGACGTACAAGTGCTCTTCGTGTCGTTCACGTCCCCCGCTGTAGGTGTCGACTGAGCGTGCGTCCTCTCTCTCTCTCTCGGAGGATCGTAAAAAAGCCCCCGAGGATCATCCGTCAAAACGTTCAAGTCGCAACGGTCTTTTCCACGATTTTCTTCCTCTCGCTCTTATATACTCTCACGGTCTCGTCGATAGCACATATATATACACACACGTCGTTGGCGACCTTCTTCTTCTTCATTTTTTTTAATAAGCGCGGCTGCAGGAGTCGAGGGTGTTTTTCCTTCGCGTGCTATATAGCTCTGTAATTGCAGTCTCGTGTCTCGTTTCTTTTTTGTTTCTCGTCGGCTTCCGACGTCTGTTGGATATAGTCGATGATGCTTTGTTTCGAAGACAAGTGGAGGACGGGATACGGGTGAAGTGTGTGTGTGTGTTTTTTTCTTCTTCTTCGGGTGCTGGGAGAGCTGCAGCGTCTTGAATTGATTGTTCGGTGGTCGTGTGTTTCTTTGGGTTTAGAGTTCTCCGCGGGACCGAACGGATATTGATATTCGGACGATACAATGTAGGTACAGAGAATAGGCAAATTGACGAATTTATAGATTACGTTATTTTAATTTGACTAATATTGTCATAATATTATACGGTTATAAAAAAAGATTAATAAAAGATCCTAATCGTAATCTTTAGTCATCAATTCATTCTACCCTTTTATTTTATCGTTCTTGATCCATATAAAATATCAACGTTAACCAGTAAATAAGCTATATATAAATACAAAAATACAGAGAAAAATCAGACCTAACTAAATTAAATTTCTACATCCCATTTACCAAGCCAACCGCACATGAGAGAGAGCGAAACACCCGCGTCATGCAACTCTTGCATAATGTGAACCACCTCGCTCATATATACTCACACACACACATAGCCACCTCTCTTATATACCTACACGTATAATGCGGCTGTTATATCTCTGGCGAGCTCGCTGCAGAAAGAGAAGAAGGCGAGAAACAGATACGGCCGCGCGCGCGCCGAGGAGAGCTTTGGCGATAGAGTTTCCACGAAAGCCGGAAGCCGCCTGTGCACACTGCACGCGTATACACACACATATAGAGGTGCAGTACACTAAGAAAGAGAGAGAGAGAGAAAGCGAGCGGCAGGTGGTCGCCGGATGTGCATCTTCCTTTTCCGGACACCAGCGCGCATACTAAGCGAGGTAGAGAGAGAGAGAGAGAGCGGCGCCCCTGTGGCGTGCGCGGAAAAACGTTTCGCGCGCGTGTGGATGGTGAGGACCTTTGGTGAGATGAAGACACAGTTGGGTGTGGCGTGTGTCTTTAGTATAGGGAAGGGACTGTTACGCGTAGGTTTGATGGTATAGGGATGTATGTGATTTTTGTTTGCCTATTGTGGCATGTGTAAGGTAAGATGGTCGTCACGCAGCAAGTGAAAAGAAAAATTTAGTTATAAGTACGCGTACACATGATTATAGCAAAATAGCACGCGATCGGATATAAGCATATATTCTAAACAGTGCTACCGTATGTTGTTGTGAGACTCGGTCTCGCAAGTTGAGTATCTGTATTATAAGCGTATACGATGGATTTTAAGTTTGGAGATATCCTTCCCCCTTTTTTAAAACATTTTTATTTGTTATCTTCGACTCTCAACCCATCCTATACCAGGAAAAATCCATGGAACTTTTAACTATTGTGATCATACCTTTTTGTTTTAAGTTATAATTTATTGCTCATTGCGAAGCTTATAAATGAGACTGGGTGTAAAATATTCAATTTTAACCAGAAAATAAGTCCTGTATAATTGCATATTAAAATACAACGCAGGCTCAAGTCTGGGGATGTACGCAATGTCGATAAAGTGGACGTTTTCAAGAATGGACCTTTTTAGTTATAATTGTGCATCCCCAGACTGCAGTCTGCGTGGCATTTTAATATGAATTACAGGATTGGTTTCATATGGATACGAAATTGAAGATTTTACATCCAATTTCGTTTATGCAGCAATAAATTACACTTAAAAAAAAAGTATATCACAATAATTAAAGGATCCTTGGGTTTCCTCATATACCCTCATCCCGACAAAAAGTAACTTATATAAAATTCAAAATCCTATTTCCATCCCTACCAAAACCAACCGCACCCCGCGCAAGCGAAAACCAGGGCGCGCCACCGGAGCGGGGGTGAACCGCCCGGGCTGCTCAGCGTGAATGGCGCAGCGGCCATTAAGAAAATGGCTGACTGGCTGGCACACGCGGCCTCCATTCACTCTCCGATCGAACGCGCCCACGCTGCACGTCTGCGCCTCTTTCTCTCCCCCTTCTTCGTGTCCTGCGCGCGGTGTGTATATTATATATTGAGCGAGGCTCGCGCAGCCGTTCATTCATAATTCCAAAGAGGGGGAGAGTTATTTAAGGGTACGACATATAGGACTTTCGCGAGGCATTTTCGTTATTTTAATTACACTTACATTGTAAACTTTACTTTTATTTTTTACAAGAACATTTATTATTTTTACACACTCGAATTGTGGAATTTTTACTGTTAAAAATAGTAATTTTTATGATTATCGTAGCAAATTTTAGTTCTTATATAATAATTTTTATTGGTCTTGCCGCAGTCATAAACAGTACTATTTCAAATTGTAAAAATTTCGACATATTATTAATAATTATTATTATTAATAATTATTATTTTTAAAAAGTACAATTTGCTACGAAAAATCATAAAAATTACTATTTTTAACAGTAAAAATCTCCCACTTCGAAATTTTCTTATAAAAAAAGTAAAGTTTACAAAATAAATTTTTCTCCGTGTATTAAGTAGATAACTTAAAGACTCCTATTAACAATATTCTTTTGAAGTAAATATTATATAACTTATAAACTTTTCTTTTACCTCCGACTCTGATAATCTCATGTCACTCTACACACGAAAAAGCGATCACCCTCCAAGCCAATATTCGCGTCTCACATTGAAGTCCTTCACCCACCGCCTACGCGCGTATATATATACCCACCCCCACCTCGTTTTCTCAATCACTACCACACCACCCGAAAATCCTCCCCGTCTCCTCGACCCGGTTCTGCAGCGGGTTCGTCAGCCCCTACCCCCACCCCCCGTCGCTATCACAGACAGGTCACTGGGTCGCGCACGTACGTATCCCCTGGCAACGAGGGAGAAAGACAGTCTACGTCATCGCCGACGACCCGCTGACCCAATTCGCTCCTCGTTGTTGGGACGTCCTTGGAGAAAAGATATAGGGGGATCAAAGATATATAGGAGGGGGACGAGATTTTTGGTAATGGAGGGCGCATATATATAGGTGTGTACGTGTGGTGTGGGAATTGAATGAGGAGTTGGTGGCGAAGGTTGAGAGATTAAAATTCGATTCGGAGGAGAGGATTTTAAAGGGGGATCAACAGGGTGGATGGGAGGAGGTGCGGTTGCGGTTTGTCAGTCGCGTAATTGGTTCAGCAAATTTTCCTAGGGTATGAGAGATGGTTGTGTTTGTGTATGTTATTAAACGTTATTGGCTTTTTTGGTATATTAGAATGATTTTTATTACAGACGAAGACACGCAACTTTCATGGTTTTCTCCTAACCTCCAGAAAAACAGTCTAACGGAATTATTCGAAATACGTAGTGAAAAGCAACGAATAATTATTTTTTCTAATGACGGATTAAATACGACAAACGACTGTTCTCGAATTCTGCGAGAATTTTATTTAAACCTTAAACGATCGTACCGATTAAATTATTAAATCTTTTTTTTTATATAAAAATCAGCCTTCATTCGCATCATGCGTTATACACACCGCACACACGATAAAATTATAACACGAGAATTCTGCAATTTCAGCACGACTATAATTACTTTCCACATTTCCACGTCGTAATAACATTATAAAATGTATACTTCAATTTGTCCCAGAGTGATCCGCGTATTAAATATTTCACGTCGTTCGTGGTACGAAAAATGTGCCCGACGAGTAAAAAAGACACGCGGCATGTGTAATACGCCTTAATGAACGAAGAGTCTGCTCTTCCATGACATATAAAATTTTTTACGATTACGGCTAAATTAGTTAAAAGGACGATGATGAGAAAAGGACGAAACCATCACGCGAGGTATATATATACATATACACACTTTTGCACGCGTTCCTGAATATTTCATTACGCTAAAACATTTATGCCAAGGTCTGTGCGTGTAATGTCTCAAATTTATATCACGAGGAACGTAGAGAGGCTTTTTTCCGGACGCATTATACACGTATAACTTCTAAAAGCTTTTTAATGGCACTTCCGCTTGTTGCTATATTATAATACTACACGTATATATAATGTTGTCACAAAAAACATAACACATCCTTATAACAACTTACTTTTATCATCAACAATCCGTATATGAATCACACGTAGCACAAAAAATAAAAAAAAAATCGGTCGATTCTCAACACACCCGAACACGTCGATATCTCATTACGGCGGACGCTCTAACCACCTGAGCATTACGCCGCGCCATCACTCGTCCCCCTTTGCTCGACCGCATATCGCACTCCCTTCCGCAAATCAAACCTATCGACAAATTCGTTACCTTTTATTCATTACATATCTATTGATTATTTATATATCCTTAGCGCACGGCACGACGCCACTGCGGTTACCCAGCACCTCTATTATCTAAGCCGCGGGTGGCGGCCGCGGCTCGCGACTCGGATTCACACACACCGTGTACCTTATACATACAGCTTTACTATGGATAATATACCTTACGTTTTCTATTGAATCTAATTTTACTGCAACTGTTTTTTGTTTTTTGTTTTTTTGTTTTTTTGTCTTTTTTTTTTTTTTTTTTTCCTGTTACAGTAAGTTATTACAATCTAAGGGGGAAGATTAAAGAATGATTACGAACTAATTGTTGTGTATTCGACCAAATCTCAAACGTATCTATATTAGCATTATCTTTAGAGGCTCTTTAATTCTTTTTCCAGATAAATGCTATATATACAGACCGTCTGTAAAACTGTTTAAAGCTTTATGTTAATTTTACAAGGTGTTTTTCGGCTCACGTGCACATGCTTGCTGATACGCGCGCCCTAAACAACATTTGTATTCTATAAATTAATGATTTAAGTTACTTATTTTATAACAAATGACAAATCATATAATATTGATTATAATGTCATATTTTTACTAGTTCTATACTCTTATTATTTTACCGTTAACTAAATTTTACTTATAATAAAGGGGAGAGGAGAGAGTCGAGCATGAAGAGCGAGAGATTAACGCGACGGTAGGATTCGAACCTACGACCTCCGCTGGCGCAAGCCGACGCCCCGAGCGATTGAGCCAAATCAACCGACGACTACTCGTGGCTTTGTTTTGATTATAACGTTTAGATGGGCAGAAATAATGAGAGGGACGACGCTGTTGTATCGATAGATAAGGTAAACATAAACCGACGGTAAATGGGTGTTAATTGACGATCGGTATATATTAGTTACCTACGTACGGGAAGATTTTATTGTACCTTGCAGAGGTATAGTAGGTTGGGAATTTGAAGGGTTTTTAAAATTTTGACGGGCTAATACGGTTTAATATCTGCTATGTGAATGCGGAAAATGACTATATAAATTTTTAAATTATTTCCTTATAATTTTACTATTTTTCTTTACCAATGAAAATATATTTAGCCATAATTGCTATGCCATTTGCTATAATTAAAAGAACATATAGAATGACTAAAACGCGATTCGATAGATTCAAAACCAAACTAAAACAATCGAAAATATATAATACAAAGCATCATCAAATTGAAAATCTTACTACTACTACTACGAATTACTACTATACTTACAAATATTTAAAAAAAAGCCATATCGTCAGCCACGAAACTTCGAACCTACGCTCACACCCGCTCCACCCAATTCATCGCCTATCGTATACACAGTCTCCTCCGACCTCTCCGCCACTGCGAACCTTCTCCTCTCTCTCTGTTCGCGACGTGGGGGTGCGCACACGCGCGCGTTGTAGGACGGAAGCCGCGGGCGTCGACCCGAGAGCTCGCGCTGAATGGGGAAGCCGTTGCTGCAGCAGCCCCCGGCTGCCCTGGTTCCATTCAGCGGCGCTCAATGAATGCACCGCCGCTGCTGCATATCCCCCACCGCCGCAGTGCCGCTGGGTCGATGAAGAGAGAGGAGAAGGTTTTCAGAGATGATCGGAGGTGGGTGGGGTTTTGGAAAGAGTGAGTTCTGGATATAGAAGGATGTTTTTGAAGTGTGCAGCTATTTAACGTCGATATTTACCACGTTGTAGATTGTAGATTTAATTTTTTATTTTTAGGGAAAAGTAATTTCGGGGATTTTTTTTTAAGTTTAAAAGTATACCTATACTCTCTGATTTTGAATAAGTGGAAATCGATCAAATAAGCGAATATATATATACGTTAAACAATGATAATAATATTCAAATTGTTTTGTACAAAATATTGCAAATCAATAATTGCTACAATTCATTATTTATTACACCATACTTGTTTACACCAAATTATTATGACGGAAAAGTTAATTTACTTTTACGAGAAGTCTCAGTATTAGGTATAATAAAATTTCGTTGAAAGCAAGATTAAGTTCCTTTATACACGCAAATGAAAACAGTATTCACCTTGACGATCACTTAAGTTGTGTACACGCTCGGGATATGTATGTAACTCTCAGTAAGAAAAAGCTTTTTAATTATTCCATTCGCTTTGAGAACAAGAAACTACAATGTTTAAAAGATTAGTTGCGCTTTGAGTAAATTGACGAAGACAAAAACAACAAACTTTGTAAGCGTATCACGCTAAAAATATATTCACTATTCGAAAGCAATAGATAATGTACGTAAATTTATTATTCACTTTAAACCATGTTAAACCGCACTAACCTACCGATTTAAAGCGCCATAAATTAGTCAAGCAGCATCACACTGCATCATCCCTCTTAAATCTCCATTTCCAACTTTCGAGCTTTTTCCGGCTCGAAAACCCGCGCTTTTACAACTCTTTTACAACTCTACCCTCCTCCGTCCATAAATTACGCTTCGGAAGCTCTGCGAGCGAGCGCGCGCGCGAGATGATAAAAGCGAGGGCGAAGAGAAAAAGAATAAAAATAAAAAGGAAACCGCGGCGCGTCGGATTTATCCGTTTTAATTGCCGGAAAGTCGCCGTTGCCGTTGCCATAAATCTGGCGGGAGGAAAATGGCTTACCGCAGGGATGCGCGCACGCCCGTGTAATTAAATGACGAGTGCGCAGTCAGAGAAAGGAGGAAACGTCAATCGGATTGGAGTGACGTGGCTTTTATTGACGATTGATTAGACGAGTGTCTGTATTTTTCACCCAGAGAGGGAGGATTATTGTTGGAATGGTTGAATATTTATATATTGTGGTGGTGCAGGATATTAATTAGCGGCCGCGGCGGATGAGACTGTCGGGTGACTGCAACCGGAGATGGAGACGGCAGTGGCGCGTGATTGATAAGTTTAATTAGATTTACTGCCTGACGTGTGGGATGAGGTATTTTAAAGGATTATTTATAATGTAGAAAAGACGATGAGTGACGGGATTTTATTTTATTAATAGCGATTTTATTGCTGGATTTAGTGTGGAAGAGATTGGAACTTTTCTTGGCGATTAATGATTTTATATTTAATGTCATCGGAAGTTAAAAATATAGGAAAAATATATATATATTTTATGGCAGTCGAGGTGAGGTCTATGTTTGAGAATATTAAACGATGCAGGGATTTTAAATAATGTAAAACGTACTTTATGTATACTAAAGATAATTTTTTATATTAAGTAAGAATATGATTAGATGATTGTTGTAAATAGAAAATTCAAACGGCGAATAAGATTATATTGTATTACCAATACCTAGATTTTTTTTTTTTAAATTATTGTAGACTATCATTTTTTTACAAATTTTTATCATCTAATATGCAGTGTTGGAAAAATCACATAGCATAGTCATAATTACAGAGAAATTAGCATCTCTTGATTTTATTATTCGAATAGATACTTATTATTTCGTTGCATAATATTTTAATTTTTCCGAATAATATTATCACTGCTAGTATACTTTTATCCATAAGCACACATTCGGCATGGAATTATTGATGTAAAAATTTTAACATTCTACCATAATACGACACCGTGATTTATTTTGTTTAAAAATTCGCGTGGGGCAACTATTATACCAAGCAAAGCAACCAACCATTTTCAAAACAAAACCCATCCCTTCAAATAAAATAACTAAATAGGTATAGTCTGTTCTCCTCTTGGACATTAAAATTTTCGAAAACTTTATCAAGATTGCAAAAAAAAAAAAAGCGGTCGACACACTCGTGCCAGGTCGTCAGGTAAGTAACTTGCTCTAATACGGCGGGCGCTTTATCCAACTAAGCTACGCCGTCGCCACCAGAACCTAAAGCTTCGAATCAGACCTAATTATATAGACTTATTGGACTTAAGAGCTAATGATAACATATGTATATACAATCGGGATTAGTAAAGAACACCAGATTAACTATTTTTTTGTTAGTTCACACATTTAAAATCTACTTTTTTTTTTTTTTGGTTGCGCGACGCGACCACGACATGCGGACAGCGGAGGAAGGTAGGTAAATGGAGTTTACACACGGCGGTTGTTCTTCCCCGGCTAACCCCATATACTCACCCCCCAACTACTGTATTACACACACGTCTATCGGTACCGCGCCGCACGGGATTTTTGGGGTTGGGGGTTACCGCCGCGACTTCTTGGGGCGACGATAACTTTTTTTAAAGGTCTAAGAAAATATAGATCTCTGATAAATGCATTAATAATACTACGATAAACTTTGGTATCCTGGAATGTTAAAGACGAAGTTTATCACAGTGCCAGTTAACGTGAATAAATTATATTTTGCGGGATAACAAAGCAGTAACAATAAATTCACGGGGTTTATTGTTCATCCCTCCATCTTGAGCCGAATAAATCATGTACGGAAACGCGCAATGAGGTTCCTTGGGCGTTTCAACAACGACGACGGGACTCGAACCCGCGACTCCCGCTAGCGCAGTGACAAGCTATTACACATACCCGACGCCTTAGCCGAGTGAGCCAAGCGGACCGACGAGTTACTGAGCTCGAAAAATGGTTATTGTTTGTATTTCGAGTAGTGTACGTGATGGGTACGTGTGCGTGAAGGTAATGAGTATATATAATTGGGAAGGGGCGACGGATGTTAATGTCAGAAAGGGACAGTATCGACTGTAAACAAAGATTCGACTGCTGATAGGTTACGCGCGCGCGCGGTTCTGATATATGAGCGTACGTATATATACATATTTGCCGTTGTGTATATATAGTGTTTGCAATTTGGCTATCTACTTTGCCGATTTCGGGTATTACTTATATATAGTCCTGTATACTATTTATCGGCAGGATTGACGCGCGATATATATATCGTTATCCTATAATTTTCCATTATCAATTGAGAATTAAGTATATACTTTAAATCCTTGAAAAAAAAAAAACTACAGCACGAGTAGCAAACTTGTTGAAAACAGCACGTATAGTTACTTTTTAACCCGATCGATCGCAAAAACTATTATACCTTTCTTGCTTTTGTCAATATTATAAAAACTTAGGATCGATTTATCATGAGAGTTTAGCATGATAACCCTACGCGCAATAATAATTACCCATACCGCGCAGACCAAACATGAAAACATGCCAGCTACTATCCAGATTATATTACACACGTTAACCGTCAGAAATCTTACCATCCTTCTTTCACCTCGCTGCATTCCATCCGCGCGAATATATGTACGCGTGGGCGCGTATCTCGGAACCGGTGTGTTTCTCTGCATAGCCAGCATAGCAGCAGCATATATATATATCCGAGGCGTTGCGTCGTCGTTTATCGGTGGGGGACCCCGTTTTCTCTTATCTCGCCCACGCTTGGCAGGCGACTTTTTCGCTCGAACGCGCGTCAATGGGAGTAGGCGTCGGCGTCGAACTCGCTCGACAAGCGACACCCCCGCTATCGAATATTGAATAGCATGTGTGTTGAGGGTAAGGGAAGGGCTGTTTTGTTCGAAGGTGTGACGACCTTGGTATGAAAGGATGAGTATTGTTGGTAGGGCAGCGAGACTGCGCGTAGGAGTTGACAAAGTGATGTTTTTCAAGTAAAACCTTTGGTATTGTTGATTGCTATAATTCATGAATTATCATTTATTTATTTTTTTTAAATATATGGTGCTGTGAACGATGATAATGCTAGTTTTAGAGATCCATTATTATTATTTTTTTTTTTTTTGGTGGATGATAATTTAATGTAACAATGTATTTTATTTCGTTTTGTAAGTTAAAAAAAAAAATAACGAATGTAAGAAAAAATTGATCGATGAACGATCAAATGGTTGCAGAAATGAACAAAAATTAAAATATAATTGAGAATTTTTTCAGAGCTGTTTTAAAGGAACTAGTAGTACCGTGACTTAGGTGTATTAATTGACGAATAAAAGCCAGATTTTGATGTGCAGTAAACTCTTTCACTCAATATTCGATGATTATGTATTATAGTATGAGTTCGATAAACTTCTGGTAAGAAGGAGCAGGTAATATATGCATATAGATAATTTTGACGCTTTTCAGACTGCATTAAGGCTTTCCTTATTATACATCCGCAACTACAACGAGAACGAATAATAACCAAACCTCACCAAACGCCAAATAATAATTTCTCTCTCTCCACAAGCCACGAACTACAACGCGCTATACATTCTATACCACGGCTACAACGTCGACGGTGACATCGTCGCAGCTCTCTCTCTCTCTCACACACGCAAAAAACCGCGGCATAATATATATAACTCCTCCCTCGCAAAGAGTGAGCGCGCGAGAGCAAAGGGGAGAGAAGAGGCGCATATGCCGCGCACACGTGTTCGACATCTTGAATCGACGCAGTAGTAGCAACGACTGAGTCGTGCGGCGGTTTTTTTCTCTCTCTTATACTTACTCCCAAGCGTGTATACGTAGGGTGCAGGCAACGTGACGAGTATTATTTGTACAGTGCATCTAGATTAGAATTAATATAAAATCTATGTAGATAATAATGCAATTAGGGTCGGATTATTATTGAACGCTTGTGTATATTATTCAAATGTATTCTGATATATATAGGAAATGTTGGCGTACATACGAGGCACGTGCCTGCAAGCCCTTGTAAGCCACCACGACCTCGTACAATCCAAACAATTAAACCACTATTCTGCACACTTAATATAATCATATATATATTATGAAACTCTTGCCTCGTATACTTAAGCACCGCTAAACCTCCCTCTTTCCCTCTCCTTCATCAAAGCCGCGCACGTCACCCTAGACCAAAAAAAAAGAAGAATCAAGGCAGCAGCGATCGAGCGGCCTCATCTCTCCCATTGACAAAGAACCGGCCTTACCTATATATATAGCCGGCTACCGAATGCGCGCCGACGAACGCGCAATCAAAGCCGAGGGCGAGCACCTATATAGAGAGCGACTCTCGTCCATTGACGGCGCGGTGTTTATAAGCCGACAGCTCGCGCCCGTAGTCACGTACACACGTGTATACCGATATATAGGTATATATAATATGTATAATATGAATGGATTTGGTTTCTTTCTATAGCCTGCGTAACCCATCCTCGTCGTCGTCGTTTTTCTTCTCTTCGTTGTTGTATACAGCTGAACTGTGTGTGAGACTGATTGCGTAATAGGTTTAGGTGTAGAGAAAAGTTAGGATTTGGTGGGGGGAGGAAGTGCAGTTTTGAATGGTACATGCATAAGTTTGTACTGGGTGCGCAACGAAGTATATTTTTATAATGACGGGTAACGCAGTGTAAGGTTTTTTTCGGTAATACAAGTGGATCGCGGCCTTACGTATGTCAAAGTTTCAAAAGATAAATAATAATATATGTAATAATAAGGCGAGTATATAAAAGGTCGTGTAATACACATTCTGGCACGCTTGTATATATAATAAGTAAAGTCAGAGGTCCTGTTCCTTCGCGATTAAACAATATTATATTTATATATAAAGCTACCGTATTATAGTCGAATATTCAGTAACTGCAAAACCCCCCGGACCCCTGCATACATTAACCGAAATTATAGCGCTTTTATACCCGATCCACCGCCTCATTTTCCTCGATCCTCATCGCCCACGATTTTCTCCCATCAATCCTATACTCGATTTCCCTCTCCTCCCCGCTTCTTCTTTCTCTCTTTCTCGTTTTACGGGATCGGCTTTAATATTGTTCCCCCCCCCCTCCCATCTATGCACGTATATATACGCACACGTACTGTATGAGTGTGTGTGCCCGGTCACTCGATCGCCACCGCGTACATATCGGAATCGTATTTCGAGGCCGAGTCGCGGTCTCGAATGCAAAGTCTCTCTCTCTCTCCTTGTCGTGTGCGCGTAAAAAAATTTCATTTCGAATTTCGTCATACGTGCCGCGCGCCGACGGGCGAGTATTAGTAGTAGTAATAGTAGTAGCAGGGTGTGCGTTTTTTTTATTCTTTATATAGGATTAGGGGTATGACGTGCTACGCGAACTGGAGAGGTTGGGTATTATACTAATGGAGGAGTTTGTTTGCCAATTAAGGAGTTATATAATTTCGAGTGTGAGTTTGAGTATGCGGCGAAGATTAATATAACGTCGACGTAGTGGTTTATATGTATATATATACATATTTGTTTTGGATATTGGTCAGTTTATGAAAGCGATATACATGATCGATAGCTTAATATTTATATTTAAATTCAAATTTTCTTCGATTAATGTTTTCAATTACAGATTCCTATACGTCGGATTTTACATTATTTAAATTCAGTTTTAACCTTTTGAAATTATCGCAGTCATTCGATGTTTGTATTGGATTATTGAATGTCGAATAACAATGATACTTAATAAAAATCAATAAAACCAGAATAAAAACCAAATAAAATAAAATTGAATAAAAACAATGGAAAATACGAAAATTTCGATAACTATGTAATTTCAGATATAGGCTAGCTGCGACATTCACTTAATTTAACCAAAAGGAATTTCACGTATCCAACCGTATATATACTTTAATCGACTATAGTAATTTTATTTTCGGACTACCAACTATCAAACCCTCCCTCCACACCAACCAAGTGACCAATCCATAACACACCGCATTACATATCCATCTCACGCAGCACACCAAAGCCCAACGAGATAGACGCGATTCACGCAAAATATATATAACGTCCGAAACGGAGTCGCTGCTGTACGCGCGGTGTCGACTTGCTCAATGAACCGCGTCGCCTTGCGCAACTTGCTCTTATAGCACGAGAGTAGTAGCGCACGTTTATTTTTGAGAAGCGGTTCGCCGAACGCTGCTGCTGACCGCGTGGCGTAATTTAATGAATCGAGAGCGCGCGCGTATTATACATACACATGAATTCGACGACAAAGTCGAAGGTTGCGACGACGTTGTTATAAGCGGGGTTTCCGTTTGATCAGGTTAATTACAGCTATACTATTATGTTGCTCCACGTCGTTTATTACTTGTCGAAAAATACATATACGTCTTACGTAAACAAGGAAATATGTTCCTCTTTCCGGCCGAACGATCCTCTCTTCTTATTCGGCGATCACCTAATAACCAAGAATCACACGGTTATAAGAGACCCGTAAAAAAAAAAATACGGCTAATTCCCATCCTGGCAGCTTAATTACTTCCTCCATCTCTCGTTCTCTCGGACTTGAAAATTCTCTGGATGCTCGCACGCGGAGAGCGAGAGAGACAATTTTAGGGCGAAACCGGAGGAGGCTGTACACACACGCCTTCGTCGTAACAAAAAAATACGACCGAATTAAAACTTGACTTCGGGGTAAAAAGCGTGCGTGTGCGAGAGCGAAGGAAAGGGGCTCGCTTGAATTGCGAGATGAAGCCGAAACCTTAAATTTTGAAGGAGGTGTGTGTTTGAGAGGGTTCGGAGAGAGGATGTGAATGAAGGAATAATAATTGATGAGGTCCTTCGGGCCACTTCAGCTCAATGATTTTCGTGTTTGTTTAGCGATGTAGCAATTCAACGAATAATTTAATAAATTATCGGATTGGTTGTGAAATATTTGTGAAAGGACGTTGTATGCCACGTCAAAGTTTCTATAAAACAATAAAATTGAATTCTTAAATTTTACTGTACATTAATGATTGACTGAAAAATAAAGTGGATTACACAAAAATAGCGTATAAAATGTGACGTTGTTTTTCCGTTTTTCTTTTCATACCTATTATACTACACTGTAAATTCTCATATCCTATCGAAGAAATTATAATACAAACACTCCAAATTGAACCTTTAAACCCACAAAACCATGAAACGATAAAACGTCCGAGGGTCCATCCGATATCCCCCTGAAAACATGCCTGTTCAGCCCGTCAAACCGTCACGCTCGAAAAAGACAGCGCCAGTATCACACGCACGCGACATCACATTCCCTCTTTCTTTCTTTCCTCGACACACCTCGTTAACCGTGGAAAGGTCGACTAATTATAAGCACGAAAGGTCGAAGCTAATAAGCAAATGATGCGAGAGAACGGAGAGCCTCTGGAAAACGACGGATATAATATAATTAAAGATATGCGTGTATATATATACGGGTGCCGGTTTTTTGGAGAACGCGCATGATGCACGGAAAAAGGGTGTATATAATGTATACGTATAGATGTACGCATCGGCCGTGCAGGTTTTTTGTCATTTTGGGAAAAGGTTAGAGGAAGAGAGAGAGAGAGGATGCTGGTGATGCGCGAGCACTACTGCAGCGGATGAGCGTAATAACAGTCATTTGGGGGGGCTCGCGATCAGCGCAACAGAGTTTTCTCTCCACATATATACGCGAGCTGGAAAAACTCGTTCTCATGGATTTCTCGAACAAAGTTGGGAGATTACGGAGATATGCGGGAATCGACGTTGATTTTTCGTGCGTTCGCGTGCGCGCGTGTCTGTATGGATGCCGCTATGATTGTTTATAAGGGACATGGTGTACAGTATAATTATTGTCCTTTTATTGAAAAGCCAATCAATTATAAACGCGAGAGCCTTGATTATTTTTTTATTTCATATTACCACGGGCAATATAAATTTCGCATAGAATATCTTCTTTCTTTTTTTTTTATAAATATGTATCAAAGGGTTTTTTTTAATAAAATATTCCTAGAACATTACCCACAGTCTATCAAAGGGCTTCAATATATATATAAAACCTATTACGCGACGGAAAAGCTTTGTTAGAATTTTTGTTTAATAAAATTTACCTAGAACAATACCCACAGTCTATCAAAGGGCTTCAATATATATATAAAATCTATTACGCGACAGAAAAGCTTTGTTAGATTTTTGTTTAATAACATTTTTCTAGAACATTGATCGCAGTGTGTCAAAGGACTTCAATATATATAAAACCTATTGCACGCCAGGAAAGCTTTGTTATAGAATTTTTTTAAATAAAATTTTCCTATAACCTTTCTTTCAGTCTACATCAAAGGGCTTCAATAGAACACCTATTGAAGCCCTTTGATCTATATTAGATTATTTTTTAATAACCTATAGCACTATACGCACTTTATTAAATATACACACACACGCACGGGCACATATTCAAGCCTACCGACATATAGCCCACACATTCACAATAACTCCTATATACACGTGTGTCCCGCACCCACAGCTCTCTTGGCATGCAAAGTCGCCTCGCCGCTGTGATGGCCCCTTTCCCCACTCGATATTCACCGCTGCACTCTTCGCGCGCGCGCGCACTTATTATAGCATTACCTACATTCGAGAGAAGGCTAAATAGAAAATAAGAGGGAGAGAGAGGAAAAATGGTTATAAAGTGCTCATCGCGTCGGCACGCTTCCGTTATCGCGCGGATACGTGGCGTGGATGACGAGAAGGAGAAATGAACCGTTAGAAGACGACTGCGATCGTGTGACCAATTCGGCGCTTTGGGCTTTCCCGGGATGGAAGTTTATATGTGTGAATGTGGGGGTGTGAGAGATACAGGTGCGGTGGGTATTGGTTATTTTGTTGATGATTGGAATGTTAGGTAGTCGTGGTTAATTGAGCGATTGTTTCTTTTGTTCTGGGATTCGTATACGAAGTTGGGGCAAATTTTTCCTTTTGAACGTAGGTTTATATTTAACGTACGAATATATCTGCAATGTGAGCCACAATAATAGTTATTCGCAAAATTGACGTAAATGACATCCACAATATCTATATCGTCTTACATTGCGCCAACGAGTTAATTTCTATACATGAAAATTTTTTTTACGAATTCACATATATCTGTATATCGCAGCGATTAAAGTATAGTACACGGCGCTCATGACACATTGCTAGAATTATAGTTGGGCGCGAAAGACATTTTCCGGAAACGGAATATAGAGACATTACGGAAATTTCGGTGATATCATTGCCGTGCAATGGTATTTTTCTTTCATCGGATTCGAGGAATAATGCTCGTAAGGAGAAATGAATTGAATTAGATGATTCACATCGGATGATGCTAGAAATCTACGAATTTTTTTTTAATTACCGTGAATAATTGTCATTCCAAGTAGAAGATAAGTCACTTCGTTAATGAAATGGCTGTTCGTGTAACTCGTTTTTTTTTATATCTTTCGGAAAAAGTGTATCAAGCTTTCATTGAAAGTATATCGAGCTCAAACATTTTATTTGAATAGTGTACTTTCGTCATTGATTTCGCCAAGGATGCACGCATTCAGCTGAGAATCTCTTGAATACAAGTGTATCAGGATTTCTTGATAAATTTAATAAAAATGAATCTTGAATGTGCAATTCGTAACGTACTTTACCCCAAGGTTTATCCAATTCTTCAACAATACAATATTGTAATATAAATGCATTCGGAAATTATTACACAACATCCGGTTTTTTCGATCATAATATCATAGCTTCTCCAAAAATCGTAAAATCTACTCTCAATTAGTTCGTATTGTAGACAAAACGACTAATATCGGCGTTAAAAACAACACACACCTCAATGAAATTTCATCATTCCCTTGGAAATTTTTCCCCGGCGTCTACAACCCACCAGCTCCATTCACTCTACACCACACCTTCCTACATACATCCCGCAGGAAACTCCCTTATACACCGAATGAAAATTAGCGAGAACGCGCATAACGACGCACAGACTTGCGCGTGCGCGCGATAATCGCCGCGAAAAACACAACCGCCTCTCGTGCCTGCAAACACGCGCGCCTCTTCGAGTTTTTCATCCGCGGGCTGCGCACGGAGATCGAGCGGGGAAAGAGGGGAGGGAGGGCAAAAAACCGGTTCCCCCGGCACTTGCTCGTTTACGCAGGTGTTCCGAGTGACGGGACGAAAAAGGAAGGAGAGATATAGAAAGAGAGGTAATAAAAGCGATAGGAGAGGAGAGAGAAAAGTGGGAAATGTGAGGGGAAATTTCGAGGTGAGGGATGTTGTTGTAGGTTTTGAGGATTAGAGAGAGGAAGTTGGATGTGCAAGGAAAGATCGGCCTCTGTGTAACTGTGTAAAAGTTTGTAAAATATCTTTGGTAGTTGTTTAATGATAAGAAAAATAAATTTTCCATATACTATGAGGATTAAAATTTTGTTGAGGTAGTATTCTATGGGTACGTATAGTAGATCTTTGGCATTAAGGATAGAAACGATATGGTATCTTTTTAACAAAATTTCAGTACAATATTATAAAATAGCCATCGTCAATTTGAAAAACGATACGACAAATCATCTTTACCTTTTTTATTTTCGCTCATCAAAATTTTATACATAAAAATCTGATATGAATTCGTTGAACCGCTGTCCTGTAGCCTCCTAGTTAAATTGTTTTTTTGTCATTCATCCCGCGATAAAAAAAATGAAATGAGCCTTTCCAAATAAAAGCAGTGCTATAATGAAAAGGATATGATTTTTCAAACTGACAATAACCTAACACCTAACCTAACCTATACTTTATAAGAACTGAAATTTTGTTGATAAAATTGTTCTTCTTTAACTTGAAGTACTTCTTTATTATACTACATTGATATTCTCACTTTGCAATCTGAGAACAATTCATCGGTAAATATTTAGATATGTACACTTTATAATAAATGTCTTTTATATTGAAAATTTATACCTATATATATTCATATTAATTCTTTCATTATTAAACCGCACAAATTCAGTTAAATCACTTCGATAGCCCAACAGTAGGTATAGACGTCAAAATCACCAAATTTGCATCGCCATACCACCATTGCAAGCAAATTTTCTCCGCACACTCGGCGAATGAACAAAACCAAAAATAAAAAAATGGCTCGGAAGACGCGTAAGAAAAAGAGGAAAAATTATATTATAGGCAGGAAGAGAGGAGCTGACGTACGCGAAGACGATTCATTGACGCGGCGTGGCGCTGCTCGAGCGAAGCTGAATGGCGCGTATATTACGTGGTCGTCGTAACTCACACATGTATATATCTGCGCGCAAGGTCGCGCACGTATACGCGCCAAGGTGCATGCACGTATATGTCCGCGCGGAAAGTTCGATGCGCGACGGCTGCGAAATGATCGTTCATTCATTACCAAGAGAGGGAATGCATGTGTGTGTGTGTGTGAGTTCTCCAAGAACTTGAGTCTGTGTAAAATTTTATATAGGCTTGTATGTGCAATTGCGTATATAGAATAGTGATCGTTTGCTTGTAGATGAGCAACAAGTTCTGCCTCTTATGATGTGAATTGCTGAACTATTAGCTTTTAATAATAAACTCATTGACAGCCAATATCTGGTAAACTTTATATACAAGTTCTGCGTGGCATAATATCAATTGTAAATTAAAATATTCATTTTATTTTATTTTTATTTTATTAAGAATAAACGGGAGTTACCCCTTGGTTTATACAATAATATATTCAGTACAAATTTGTGCATATACAAACATGTATAATATGTATAAATCATGACGCAATGAACATACCATGTAAATTAAATAATGATGTAGATTTGATTAGTAGTGTTGGTGATGTTAGTGATTTCATCAGTATGTGGTTTTATAAATTCTTTGAAAGCATATATACAGGTATATACATTATCTGATTTTTTCTTCTAAATTAAAAAAACAACAAAAAAACGTATGGAGAAGGGATTTATATATACATCATCAACTTTAAAACTCGACAAAGACACGTATATACCTAAATATTTCAATTTCAGATATATGAATATATCATTTTATGGGAGAGTCCTACTACGACGAAGGGCATAATATATAGTTGCACTGATTTTTTCAGTGAACATATAGTTGTAACACCTACCTTGCTAACGAGCATATCCTTCTCGTCGAAGTGCCGGCCGAACATCTTGGGCGCCTCGCCGGGTATGGGTTCGATCTTGATGCAGACCTCCTGGCCCTTGCGAGCCGTCTCCACGTTCTTGTGGTTAAACTCGATGCTCGTCACTATGCCCAAGTCGACGAACTGCAACATGTAAGAGGGAGAAAGTTGATGAGCGAATCAAATTTCAAGTAACGAGTCGTGTATGTATATATATATTTGTGCAATCGATGAATAGACGAATGTGGTTATACGCAGTCATAGTATTTTGTTTTGGGAGAGGCAGCGGAGTGTATTTATAGATTGAAGATATGGTGCATTTGTGATGGCCATTGGAATTACGATAGGATATATAGCTTTATTATATAATTTTTGTTATATATTGAAGTAATAATACGACCACAACAGCGAGATAAATCGTTCGGTGTAGCTGCGGATCTACCTTCTCACAAATGTTATTTCTAATAAAATATAGCATACATCTCATAAAATATCCTCATTACGCGGATTTACGACTAATAAACGCACCTCTGACATTCCCATTGTCCTCTTTTTCCAATCGAAGGACACAACGAATAAACATGAATAAGATCCATATTTAACTATATATCCAAGTACCAGAACCACGTGCAAACCATCCTTTCAGCTATTAAAAAGTTAACCATTTATACTCTGCCAATAACGTTCCCCTATAAAAAGACAATATCGCATAGCACTTCAAACACATCAACTCCTCTGCCACATCCCGTCACCGCATCAAAAATTTATACATATAATACTACAAAACCCACACGCGTCACATACTATATTCGTTTCTCTCGCCGGGACGAGCAATTAGAGGGCCTCTATACTAAGCTCTCTTCCTCGCAAGACAAAAGGACATTCGCGCGCGAGAGAGAGAAAGCGCGAGTGGGCGACCCGCGCAAGGTATGTAAAAAAGGGATACGCGCACACGACGAGAAGAGAATGGAGAGAGAGACGACGTGGGCTCGCGAACGAGACGTCCTCGGCCCACGTGGTGGAACCTCGCGCGCGAGAAATCGAGTTTGAAGTTTAGCTATACAGTGCTCCGCGAATGGTATCGTGATCGGTAACTTTGCAGTCTATATATAAAAAAGAGATATCGATATTTATAGAGAAGAAAAAAAAAACCATATATTTTTCCACATATTGTATATAAAGCGCCATCCATCGTGCGCGACAAATCCGTTAAATAAACCTAAAAATTCACGACACCATTTACCTCCCACTGGCGCCCCACACATCACGTATAAAATAACATTACGAAAGCACCGTGGCCAGAACGAGTCCGCAACGCGGCCAAAATTAAAAATCGTTGCGCGTCGCGCGTTCGCGGCGAAATTCTTGCATAAAACGATTACTGCAGCCAACGCGCGCGCCCACACTATATATATATATACAGAACACGCGCGTGTATATCCATATAAAACCGATCGCCGCGAACGAGCAAACTTCCTCGCGGTCTCAATCTCTCCTCTTGCTCAATGAAAATGGCCGTGGTTGCGGAAATTCGAAGCTTACTGCGACATTTGAAAATCATTCTTTAAAACATCTTCCGCAAGTGTCCTTTTCAACACTCGCTGATTTACATCGACGTGTATATATACAACGGTATAGTAATATATACACGCTACGTTACCTTACCAAAAGTAAAATAAAAATGATCTATACGTATAAACTTCACTTAACAAACTACATTGCTTATATGAGGAAATCTCAAAAAAGTAGCATTTATCTCCAGCTGAAAATGTTAAAAAATTTTTGTTGAAGGCACACCTTCGCGACAAGGTTGTTCTCATTTGATAGGTCATAAAATGTATGGAAACGCTCGTGTTCAATCAAAAACGACTTGGAGATACCTTTTTTAGAACAAAATCCATTTTTCTTATGGAAATTTAACATGGGAAAAATGGACGAAAAATAGTCACTGATGATTAACCAATAGCAAGCTAATAAAGTTGACACCAAAGTCCACAAAAAAGCGATTAAAGTAGAAAAAAAGAGCTTTAATTTTGTATGAGAATCGGAAAAATCGGTCAATTTGGCGCAAAGGTAGGTGC
>UXGD01002191.1:0-27788 GCA_900474315.1 Torymus auratus
CAATATTACCTTTGATGCCGAAAACAAATAAAAATACCCTCCCCACACACACACATACATAGAGGATACACAGACACATTTCTGAACAATATTTCTAACGTATTTTCCCAAAACTTTTTTATTTTATCACAAAACTTTCTCTAGGAAGAAGCAAAATACCTTGGAAATAAGGCGCTAAATAATAAGTAAGCGTAAAATATATTTCATCTAGTGCATTAAATATAAATATCGTAGAATTTCACTTCAAAACTATTCGTTATTGTAATTTTGCTCAAACTTAGATTACTCTTGCTATTATTAAGAATTATTGTAATCATTTTTTCAAATTGATAATAACTTCTAGAAATAAGACAAGAAGTCCTAATATTGAACCACTTATTAACACACAAAAACTAAACGTTAATTTCTCCAAATTTGAATTATTCTCAGCAATATTCTCTGTATCATTTTTCAGGTAATGACGTTTCTCGGTATTTTCAATACCTTTCATCAGCCCCCTTTCCTTCATCATTGATAAAAACCGGTTAATTTTATATAATATGGGCGAATCTCTTGAAATAATAAAAGTATCACTTCTTTCTACTAAATTAAATTTTAGAGTATAAATATTATCATTTTCAAATAAATAAATTCTTCTAACGTTTTTCGGAATGAGACAGCCGATACGCTGACGTTCGTAAAGGCGAATAACGCACTCAATAAAACTTTTGCTTTCTTTATAACGTTTGCGGAGTTTATTATTCGGCATTAATTCTTGGTGACTTTTGATACCATAAATAGTCAAATTTGATTGAACTAGATCATCAAGTGTATTAATAATTAGACCTTGATCTGGGACGATGTTAGAAGCACTTAATTGGCTTTGTATGACAATATTCATTATAAAAGTCGCAATTATTATAAATATTAGTTTTTTGGGTAATTCTCTCGGATGAACTACACGTATCAATTGTCCATATAAAAGTATATGTGTGAATTCTAAAATAGTTGAAGTCATTGTTTGCTTTAAAATGTACTTTAAAATAACAATCGAAGTAAAACATGCTACAATAATTAAAAGCCAACATTTTGAATCATAATTTAATTGAAATCTATATTTTTTGGATTCTTTTAAACAGAGAACGTTAATAATACTACTGCTGTAAGGATACGCTTGAGCGGCCCAGTAATTGCGAATTAAAAATGTATTCATCAGAAGATCGACTGTTTTGGATAGTGCATCTTTAATCGCCCCATGAAATTTTCCATGTTCATCAACGAAACCAGCGGATTTCGATATTTTTACGGTAATGGTAGCATTCATTTTGCTCAAAATTGTGCTCATCAATGTATAACCATATCCACTAAAACGGTTGTAACCAGTTTTTGTTTTATCGTAGGGGAAAACAATTGGATCAGGACAAAGTACCACTTTCAAATTGTAATACCCTAGATCTGCTGTCTTATCGTAATACAGAGCCTTACAGTAAAACGCATCTATTAAAATATTTAATAATCAGTCATCTGGTTTTCCTATGTTATAAGTTAGAATTAAAAAATTGTTCATTGAAAACTTACCATTTGATGAGATAAACCCGCGAGGATCGGTAACGGGATAATGAAAAAATGTCAGGCGTTTATTTTCAGAAGAATATGTCACCTTTTGCCACAACATCGGAGCTATTTCCGTATAAGGATTAAAACTATAAAATGACAATTGAGTGTTATTTTTACATAAATATATAGCTGACAAAATACTAAAACTCCAAACTATGTCAAGAAACGTTGTTGCCTCTTCGCAACTATTTGGTGAATCATTATTGACTATTAAATAAAGCGCAGCATGATTCCACCATAGGGAATCTCTCATTCGTTTTAATGTTACTGTAAAGATTGAAGTAGAGGAAGTGGCAATAATCACGCTAGTTACTGGATAATTCTTTTTGCGAACATGAGTCTCATTAAGGTTGTGTGGAATTAAAAATCGTTTGTTATATACAAAAATACTGTTGTCGTGCATTGCAAATATAGTCATCGGGATAATAGATTTCACAGGAAGAGACTTAAAAATAAATAGATCACTTTGATTCCTGTCAATGAGAATAGTATTCTTCGTTTTACCTCCAAAACAAGAGCCAATAATCTTTCCCTAATATATTAAAAAATGTATTAAAAAAAAAAAGGAAAAGAAGTTTGTGTATAGAGAATATTGCAAATCAATGATAAATACTTACTGCAACCCCTGATATGTCCACTTCCTTAACAGGTAAAAACGGATTGAATTCTCTAGCGCTGTTTACATACCTTATCGTACACATTATCAAAATAAATATTATTAAACGAAGCTTATTTTTCATGATCAACGATAGAATTAAATTCTCTACCCGTTAATAATCTCAACTATCGTAGAACTGATTTAATTTCCTCACGCGGACGTTTTAATTCGTAGAAGCGAAAAATATTCCAGCACATGCTGGGGCACTGATTTTACGAGTAAACAGCTCAGCAAAGAAGGGGGAGAGAGGGCACAATAATCACGGCTCGCGGCTGTATAAGATTTTGAGCGAAGACACGGGCGGTTTGAATGGCAAAAGTCCCTTGACAGATCTGTTTAGTGGGTTCGGAGAGAAATAGTACTAGTACACTCGTGCCTCTTTCTCTCTCTTTTTCCCTCTCTCTCTTTCTCTCTCTCTCTCTTGCTCTCTCTTCGTCTCTCTGCGGTCGCCGTCGACCTCTGATTGTCTTTTATTGGGTTAAATTGAACTTCCTTCTCGTGATACGCGGCTCGCATCAACTCACTCGCTTTGAGTAGTTGCTTAGCTCTTAAACATCGTGTGTGCGCGCGTGCGCCCGTGTCTGTGTAGGTATGGGGTGTCTTTAATGTACTGCAATAAGTATAACTTAAGGAGAGCGAAATAAAAAGAGTTAAATTTGTTCTAGTGCCAAATAGAATTAGCCGCTGTAAAATTGTTCCCGCGCAAAGATAAAGTGTTTGCGGTTTTAAATTCGTGCCGCGTTTATCCTGTTTATCGATGATTCAATCTTTTATAAATGTGTTTGCTGATATTCATACGCTAAGATTTTTTAAGATTTACGGTCACAATTTTTATATGTATATTTTAAATTATTTATAAATCTATGAGCTATTTTAATGTATAATTGAAGTTTATATCAATTTTTGAATTTTTTTATAAACTAAATTTTTGCCAGAGAACTGGATTCAATACGTGAGCGAGTACGACTGACGCATCTAGAACAATCGACAACAGAAAAACTATAGAGGCTTCAAAAAAATTAGTAAGCAAGAGATCGATATATTTTTTAGTAGCAGCTCCTACTTTCTGAAATTAGCAGTACTATTTCACCTTTGGAAAAACAACACAATTACTTTTATCGTTAGGGCGCGTGTGAGCAATCCGCGTCGCAGTATGCGAGAGAGTGAGAGAGAGAGAGAGAACCAAGGAATTCACAACGAATAAACACGGTGATGGGCGACCGCATGCGCGCGCGATTTCGACCCATGAACCGTCTTTTCCACATACGACGAACACACGCACACAGAGCTATGCACTATTGCGTTTTGCGCGGGCGTATGGCGCGCAATTATTGTTGCGAGATTCCTGGATTAGGTTAGGCGGGATTCAATTGAATTGTCGCCGGAGCGTAATTTTTAATTGGCTTTCGTATGGCACGGACGTGAATTGAATGAGGGAGTAGCGTTTTCAGTATCGCAATTATGAAAAAGTATTACCGATATTTACTAACGTCAGTTTTTATATTAAATCTATCACTATAACACGTACAGAAGTTTTAATAATACTCCCACATATAATATTCCAATCACGTTAGCAAAAGAACACAGTAAAGAACTCATTTCTCGCGTGTCCTGCAATTGGACGGCCGATGGAAAATACCAATCTGGCGATACCGCGCAGCACAGCCATCATCATAATACACAGTTGAGAATCTCTGTGACCGCGCGCGGGGCTGTTATACCGACTGGTCGGTGGCGGGGGAGAATCGCACTGATAAGAACAAATTATGCAGATAAATGTTACGGCGATGTCGCCGATGTATCAGGCCGCCTCTCAACTAGCTCATTCGCCTTCGTTATCTATTCATTGACAGCGCACGGGGCCCTGATGCTCGCGCGACTATATCCACATGCGCACACACATACGCGCCTGCTGCTCTCTGGACCAGAAATCCGGACTGTTCCCATGTTCTAGTTACGGATCGGACGTGCGCGATGACGACTGCTGTACTGTGTAACACACGCAGCAGTGGCTTTGTCTTAAATGATACGTGCGCGCGTGCTTATTGATCGACGGATGGGAGAGAGAGAGAGAGAGAGAGAAGCCGGTAGGTTAGAACCGGACATGCGGGCGCAACTTTTTCTTCTGGTCAGCGTGTGTGGGTGTCTTGATTTTAGATGTAATGGATTAGGATGTAATTGCCGGTTATTAAAGTTGGAGATGCGTCGGAGGGATATAGGTTGGAGTGCAGCGAGTTGGTTGAATTGAAACAGAACGACTGTTGATTAGGCGATTTGTATAGTACAGTCGTAATTCGTTGGTTTATCATAGTGAATTTTGATAATGTATTTGTGTACCATTTATTTTTCTCGGATTAAACGGTTTAGCGATGTATATATCTTCGTTGGATGCAATTTGTTAAAAAGCGATAATTTCAGTTCAAACTTAACGACTTAATATACTACACGTATAGCAATCGGAAAACTCATCCGTCCATAACAGTGTTTATCTTCTATTCCATTATTAAACCATTACGAAAAAAGTCTTCCAAAATTAACATTTCAATGCCCAAATTACACATTGCGCCACGAAAAAAATAGATTCAGCGAAAAAAAACAACACAACAAAGAGGAGAGGAGCCCGTTCTCTCACTTGGCGTCGTAACGGAAAACCCTTTTTCCCAACCTCCTGCACTCATAACGGTCGTTTAATTCTCATTCATTACATCGGCGTCATCCATCAATATATATACACACACACACGTGCCGGCAGAGTCAATCAATTTCGGTTCTTTCTCTCCGCGCGCGCAGGTACGCGCCATGGCAAGCACTAGAGACGAGTGGTTTCCACACCTGCCGAAAGGTTGGCTCTCTCTCTCTCTCTCTCTCTTGAGTGTGTGTATACATTTGACGACGTAGAGGGACCGTAATGATTTTTAAACAATGGTAAGAGACCCTCGTAAAAGTCGTCGGCAGCACTGCTCCTGTCTCTACGCGCGTGCATGCAAGTGTCGAAGGAAATATTGTCTTTTCCCCTCGACTGGGGATATAGATGGGTGTTGGAAGGGGGCTAGTAGGTTGGGGATTGATTGGGCTTCGGGGCTTAGGGGTTGGCACTTTGGCACCTGTAAAACTTCGTGAGTTGCAATATTTTTAAGTGTACGTATAAATACTTCATGATGAACATACAATAGATTATTAAAGAAAAGTATAGCAATATAGTTGAAGGACTTTTTCATTTCGTTTCTTCTTATTGCAATATAAAAGCTCCAATAGAATCATTCGCGCAAAAAATAGACCTTAAAACTAGAATACATCTGAAAGTATTACAATCCACTTCTGCGGGCAGCACCGTACGACGACCTCCCGAATTGAGAAATAAAACGGCGCGCGCACGAGGAAGCCGCTCGCGAAATCACACACACAGACACACACTGAAAAGAGAAAGAAAAGGCGGAGGACCTAATGACTTGGAGCATCCGGGAGTCGCCGCGGCGGGACGCAAAAAAGGATTCGCAGCTGGAAGGACCTGCCCGAGCTCTCTCTCTCCATTAAGCTGGCTTTAATAATATCGGCTCGCCCGTGGCTCTTGGCGATCCTCGCTCTTTGGGGGTATTATCCTCTGGATGTGAGGATTAATTAATTGTCGGGCGACGGCTGTAGTGGCGGTTATGTAATGTTTGAAGTAGGTTTACAAAATAAAGTTGTATAAAAAAAAATGTTGAATCGCAAGTACTTTGTTATCATCCGAATGACGGCTTATTAATGTGGAAAATTGTCAACGAAAGAAATTACTTATATACACCGCATCGATATTTATATCCTAATAGAAACCCCTTAGCGACCGAACCTCCCCAGCTATATGAAAAAAATCGGGGAAACCCCCCATCGGCCACTCATAATCGTGAGAATCAATTTCGCCCACAAAAGCGTCCAGCAGTCCGACGCTCCCATTCATCCGTTCATTCAGTCCATCGCGCGAGTCCGAGATAATGCAGGCGAAGAGAAGCTACACAGGGAAAAAAACGGCCCCGCGCAGCGAGCGAAAGACGTATACGTCGGAGGAGAGAAGAAGCGCCGCTCCCGGGCTGCGCGCGCGCGCGGCTGCCAACCTAATAAAGCAATTTGTCACGCCTGTCGTCCGAATGCCGGCCATACATTAACACACAATCTTCGCGGAGTGTATAAGCTTTGTACCTCACACTCCTTCTCTCTCTCTCTGCTTTGTTCTTCACGCGCCGCGGGCACACGCGCATCATGTGTGTAGTACTTTTACACACTCTCGCATGTACTGTGTGTAATATCGATGAAAGGAAAGTGTTCACCGCGAGGGAATCAGAAAATTAACCTTTCCTGCGCCGCGCGCGTTGTGTGTGGTATATGTATACCAAGAGGATGAGGCGTGAACGATGGCTGTTTGTCTTGTGGAGCCAGCGTGGTCGTGTCGTTCGGGGACTGATTAATTTTTTAATGGGATTCGGATTGGAATCCTGGGAAATGCGGAGGTATAGAGAGGTGAAGAGCAGGTAGACAGAGAGAAAGAGGGGTTGCGCAATCGGAAGAATTATGTGGTTCCGATCGACGCTGGCGCCCATAAATCATAGAGACGGGTGTTAATCGGCTGCGCCGCCGGAACGAAAATCTCGGCTTTTGGAAATGCGTTTTGGATATAGGGGAAAAAGGATGGAATTAGGGGTTTCCTTGCTTGTAAGCTGATAGTTATTAATTGAGAAAACAAAATGTACGACAAGATTGTAATAAAAGCTGGTTATACTTACTGCAAATTAAATTACTTGGTCGACTTATTCTTTCAGGTGGTGAAACTAATATGGAACCTACTTTTATAAAATATTTTTTATGAATCACTGACACCTTATCAGCTGCAATACATAAACTTTCTCTATAAAGCAGGTGTACACATGGAGGGAAAGAAATTTGTAAAAATGACTAAAAGTTTGGTAATTTTTACGAAACAGTCAAGTAACCCGGAGTCGGACCTTATAACTCCACCGTTTTATCAAAATTTTTGCCACTTTTTCCTACAGTTTTTGAAAAATTTAAAAAACGTTTATTAATAAATACCTAAAAGTTTGGTAATTTTTAATAATTCCTTTCTCTCCGAATAGCCAATAATCGAAACCTCTGCCCCTCATTTCAATACACCTGACCCATCTTGATTTTACGTAAATAATTTATAATTTCTACCACCCAACCAACACTAACTTTTCATCGACTTCCTTACAACTGCCGACGTCGACTTCGATGTCCTACCTCACCCCCGTCACCGCGTAATTACCTGCCGAGCGACAGTGCCGACGACAGACGGCCGCCTCTCGAGAATAAATCCCGAAGCTACCGGAACCCGCGGCAGCAGCAGCAGCAAGAGTTATGATCGAGCGCGTTTCGCAAGGTCGCTGCAAGAGCTGCGCGCGCCCGCGGGACTATCATAAGACTTTTTGCCGCGCGGCGACCCTGACGCGCGCGATGAGGTTTCTCTGCGCTCTCGCTTCTTTTGCTACCGGCGAGCGCGCCTGTGATTGATGGATCCCCCGAGCGTTATGTGTACGTGTGTGTAGGGCAATCAGATGTGGCACGGTGAGTAGTGCAGAGGTGAGGTTGGGTTTTTTTTTTGGTAGATGTGAAAATAAATGAAAAGTCGAGAGGTCAGCTTGAGTACTTTCTTTATTAGAAAATTTTATGTATACGTATAGTGTTCTGAGAACCGTCGTATGAAACTAGGTAGTTTAATTTTTCCTTTACCACGTAGAACGACATGGTATATTTTCAAACGTTCTACAACAGATTATTAATCTATTCAATATTATTTTTTTCAGCGGAGTGACTTTCAAGGAACAGTGAATCAGATTAATTTAGACATCTTCATCACGAGAACCTCATCTCAGAATATATAACGATGCGGTTAGCTTCAGAAGACTATACAAAAGCAGCTGTGAATAAATTGTCTTCATTCATATTACCTAACCATAGTAAAAAAGAATAAGTTCTCGCGATTCCTCCGAACCATCACTTATGAACCACTAAATCGTTAGAGTAGCCCAACAACAGACATCCTCCTCGTTCCTCGTTACGAAGCACATTCGTCACACATCAGCCGTGTGATTCTCCCTTGGTCTAATCCCATACTCGCGAAACAAAAAAGTTTCACACACTTGAATTCCCTCAATTACACCGTCGTCGTCGTCGTCGCCGAAACAATTCCTCGGTTCAAGGCTGCTACCACTATAGTCATATATATATCGCTCGCGCATCGTCGAGGAGAGACACACGACGAGGGACGTACTCAAGGGTCGGTCCATTACCGATTTGACCTCGACTGACCCGCTACGTATATATACACATCACACACATCCACACGAGAAGAAAGACCGTCCACGAGGCTATATGTGATGTGTGCGTGCGCCGTCGCCGCGCTTGATTCAATTAAAAGCGAGCTCTAGCATCGCGCGCTACGGCGGATCTATCTATCCGCACGCACACGCGCACTTTTTTCATTCGCTTCCGAGAAGGATAGCTCCACAATGTTATATAGAGACGTGTAGGTGTGTGTATATACATATGGACCCGCACTAATCGCCAGCGCTTCGATGATAATGAAGACAAACGAGCGGCCGGAAGTGGGCTAATTCTTTTATATTATATATATACCTTATGCGTTTCGGCCGGACCCCGAGAGAAGACTTCATATATATATATATCGCCTACTCGATTCTCTCGAGTCTTGCGAATTCGGAAGTCGCGGTGAATCACGAATGTGCGCGAACGCGCGTGAGTCAGGACGTGCATTCCGACGCGTGGTGGAGATGAATTAAAAGTGCCGGTAATCGGATTATAAAGCCGAGAGCTAAGTTTGCATTGTGTGAATAGGAGGAAGACGTGTGCGTGTGCAGCAAGGCTTTCATTCAGATATTGTTGTGTGGTTTTTATTGTGAGCCTGTCCGATGCCAAGAGAGAATGAGTGAGAGAGATATGTATGTCTATTCAAGTTTGAAAGGTTATATATATGTGTGTGTTTATTGTGGGCAAAAGTCGAAAGTCGAATTGATGTAATGAAATGTTGGATAATTTGTGATCGGATCCGGCATACGTATTCTTATTTGTTAAAATTATTGTTTGGAATAGACGTTATTTTGTACAGTAACTGTGATAGGGATTTTGACGTTATATTTTATTTTATTTTAAAAGCAGATCGGCAAAAACTGACGAAAATCTTGATTAATCTTTATTTCTGTAAAATTACGAAAAAGTGACGTTAGGAGTTACCCTAAAGCATGAAAAGTACAACCTACAAGCTTATAAATATACACACTCGGTAAATCCTTCTTAATAAAATCATCAAAAGTCGCGGAACAAAAAGGCCATTGAAAAGCTTTTAAAACAAAGCCATATTATACGAGGCACGAAACGACTTTAACACGATCGCTTCATAACCGTTCTATTACAATTTTATTAACGACGTCAATGAAAGCACACGCCACGGCATAATTACATTAGCCAATAAAAAAGCCTAGATTCGTAGATGCGACAAAGGGCCGCCGCGTGTTCACTCAGCAGCATTTCCACGAAGCGACGAGAAACCGCGCGGCGGAAAGCAACGAGTTAATTCGCTTAATCAACCATCGCGTACACATATACACGCGCGTTCCCTCATATTTCGCCGGGGCGGGAAAGCATCGAAACAACGAATCAAGACGACGACATTTAATTAGCATCAGAGCCGCGGAGTTGCGAGCCCGAATTGAATTAATCGAGGATGAAAGAATCACGACGCATACATGGCTCTCTCTTGCGTAACTCTTGTCTCACTCTAAAACGTCGGGCGCGACGTACAAATAACACATGCCGAGAGCAGGGCAAATGGAGCCCTCGCGCTCGCGCGCACACTTTTATTGCATCAACGCATTTGATAAGAGGCGAGGTCACACACTGCGCGGAGCTTGACAGATGCAATCAATTGCGGCCGCGCGTCGTCGTCTACTTGCCGATATACACGTCGGGACGAGCACGATAAGTAAGTAAGTGTCGCGTATGGGGTGACGATGAGTTGGCTAGGGCGTGGGCCTGGAACTTTTTAAGTATCTTCGAGAGATAGAGACAGAGAGGTGAGGAGGTGGGAGGAGAATTAACGTTGGGTGGAGAAGAGGTAGCTTGGTCGCGTGATATTAGCGTATAGGCAGCGCAAAAATTTGGTGGGGATAAATATATTTTTGACGGTATGTTGGCAATATGGGCACAATATGGTCAATTGAATAACGAGCCACGTGTTGTCCTTGTCAATATATTGCCACTTTATTGGCAACAATTATTTTTTATTTAACGCAAGAATATTTATTTTGTAGAAGCGATGAATAAATTTTAAAATTTCGAAGTACAAAGCGTCCGGAATGAAAAGTTAACGCAGAGCTGAGTAACGCTATATAATAGATCTTACGAACAGCCGCGACCCATGTCTTCAATCAAATCAGAGTCGTCAAATTTGCTCTCATAAATTTCGCCCAAAATCACATCAGCCCAATAAAACCTAATCCCAATTACCTAATCTAAACTACACAGACTCCAATTAATAACCCTCACATCCATATATACAGATACATATATACCAGCATCCATCTCCTTCCCAGTAGCATATACCTCCTATAGCTCAGCGCAGGGGCTTTCGCACGCTGGAAACCCGAGAGCCAATCCGCCGGCGGATTCCGGAGGACTATACGCGGTACACGCGTAATGCCGGCGCATTGTTAATGGATCGGGAGACTTGAATTGATCCGTAATTTGCGGCGGTTGCCTGCACTGCCGCGTGGCGAATGCCGCGGATTCTCCCTCTGGCGCGTTACGTTTTTGCAGGAAGCGAAGAGAGAGAGGGAGAGAGGAGCAGGATACAATCGGCCAGTGAATCTAACGCCGATCGGAAAAGTATGCGAGAGAGGGCGCGTGTAATTTATGTTAAAACAGGTGTAATTGTTTGCCGATAGGTATTGATAGTGTATGGCGTTGTTAGAGGAAAGGGGTTGAGGTATTTATTGCACGTATACATGAAGTTAGCTAATGTAACTATAGAAAATTATATTTATAGAAGACAGTGTAAAATATATTTAATATTATAAATCATCAGTTTATCAAAGGTATTAACAATATATCGGAGGGGGTTCCCGAGGAAAAACGACATATAGTTTAAAAAAATATATATGATTATAATCTATACAAAACTGGCTTCAATATTGCAGTATTTCTAAAAAGATAACCAGCTACCAAATAAACTATGTAAGTATGATTTCGACATGCAACTTGCATTCATCTATATCTAGTGTTTCAATGCAAACCTTAAAAAACGCAATTTCTCAAAAACATGAAAAATGGATTCAAATCGTTTTACCTGAAACCCACGTAGATATAGAAAATTGAGAAAGTTGTAATACAAAGATTCTTATAACGTATATACATATAAAATTATCTTATGAAAAAATAAAAAGGAAACGTTTCTCCACCCCTACCTACCCGCGAACCAACTCGAAAAAAAGAACTTTTCTTGCAACAAAAAAGACAAAAAATTTACGAATTCATCGGCTCGCCACATCCTCCCCGTCCCTCACCGCCTCAAATATTCACCACTATACGCTGTGCAACCCGTTCAGTATATACCCTATACCGACCACGCTAAAATTTTTCATATCCCCATCCCGGGGCATACCAGCACCCGATCAATGTCTCCCCCTCCCCCCCGTCTAACCGCAAATGAATACGCAAAATAAGCTGCGTCGTCGTGGTAGTCGGGGAGCGAAACCGCGGCGGCCAAAGTTGTTCCATGTCACAAGTTTCAGACGGCGCGCGATGTCGAGAGCGAGCTGGCTGGCGGTTGTTAAGAGGGAAACTTTGCGCAATCGCGCGGTGTAGAGCGCAGAGGCGCGCGTTGCGCAACTTTTTACGCAGCAGCAGTAGCAGCGAGGCTTTCTTGTGATCTCGAAACTGTGTGCAGCGCGCGGTGCGGCTAATGCGCGAGAGCCGTGGTTATGGAGAGGTGCGGGATTAGCAGGATTTTTCGGTGGGTTTTGGCTTGGTGTGCGTGTAAAAATGAAAATTATGGGGAGGTCGCATTTTGCTGGTTTGTTTTTACTTGCGTAATACAAAATAGGGAGAGGTTGGACGTGGTTCGGGTTGTGCGTGGAAATTAAAATTGTTTTATTTTAATGTATTTGATCTGCATGGCCGAACATCGTATTCTATAATAGTAAATAATATATGTTACATACGTAGCGTGAAATATTTATTCAGCGAAATATGTTTGACAAAAGAAAAAATTCTTTATTCTTTCATTAATATTCCATACCACCGTTGATATATAAATCAACTTATCGGAAATATTACTTTATTTAAATATCTATAGCTTCAGGAATACCTAAAGAACCCTATTAACGATGCAACGCAATGTATATACATATAACTGTAACCACTTTGCTCTCTACGCATTAAAAACAACTTTGTTGCGACTAATATATATCTATAATATCTTAATTCGCAAAAAATTCCTTCTCCGTATATATCATTATTTGCTCACTGAAAGTTCGAAAAATTCTAATAGCTTCTACAAGTAATTTTCCATATCGCCAACCTATAGCTACGCCCCAACTGAAACAACAACAACAGCAACAACCAATCTCCTAACACACACACGTGCCTTTCATTCACACACACACACACACACTCGACTTTTTACTATTCCACCGCTCACCATTTTCCCCATTGTCCATAACTTTCCCGGCCAAACTGCGCACAATCGAACGCCCGGCAACTTTTCCCTCTCTCTCCCTCTAATCACCTCGAAGACAGGCAGACACACATACGCTTACATACACGCGCGGAACGAACAATAGACAGCCGAGGGCGATTACGACTATATATACATGCTATGTACGGCGAGGGTCGCCACCGCCGCGCGAGCGTAGGTGCGTCGGGTGAGAAGAGATGCGCGACGACTTCACACGTTGTCCAGCCTCGCGTGCCCTAATTGACTTTCGGCCCGGAGTCGATTGGGAGCGTATGTGTGCGGCCGCGTGCGGATGGGATTTTCCGGCCGGCCGAGTGGATTATTCGAGTGCGCGCCTGGGACAAGGGGATCGGTTGATTTTGCGAATTGTATTATAAATGTGTTTTGATGTACTGCGCGTCGTTGATGTAATGATCTTTTCAGATTGTAGATTGGAGATTTTGTTTCAATTGATTTTATATACATGAATTTTAATTTTATTTTTATACAATTTATATGTTGTTATTGATGTATAATACGACGCATATTGGGTTCAAGAATGAACATTTATTTAGGATTTCAAATGCGGATAAAAATTTTTCGTTCTCAATGATATTTTGTTTTTTATTTTATGTGAATGAAATTAATCATAATTCTAATGTGAGCACGTAAAGTAGTTATAAAGATTTTCCTGAGTTCAGAAACAGGAAATACCTAGGTTCTGGTCAGTTAGGAGCTTTTTCTGAATACGTATCAACAAAATCATCTATATATCTTACTAACATTATATTATTTTCTGACAAATTACGGATAGTGAGTATCATCTTCTGTTAACAAGTATATAATCTGAATCTTACATCCTTCACTCTCATTTTTGCATATAGAAACTAACCCGATTACAAACCATTCCACTACGATACCCCACTCATTCAATATTTCGCCACTCCTTCGCCCTATCCCTTATCTCAAGAAATCAAAGAACCTCAATACACCAACATCATTACGCATCATCCTGGCCCCCCAACAAAAGACGCAGCGACACGGAAATCACCACACGCGGCTCTAATCCTTCGATCATGACCGCGATAAAATCCCTACATCTCTCCCTTCCCACTCCAGATAACACCGTAGCGATATTAGCCCAATCCATCCATCTCCCTCTATAGCGCGAGAGGGTGAGGTTTGATTGGTCCATTGAGGACCGTCGTCGTCGTACACGACACGTGGAGCGAGAGAGAGAGAGAGAGACCACCCCGAGTCCTCTCCTCCCGCGCGCATCTCGTTACGTACTCATTCAGCGCGCACGGAATCAAGTGGAATTGTCAATGCCCCCCTGCCGAGAGATATATAGAGAGAGAAGGGAGAGAAATAACGGGATAATCCTCGCGCACGTGCGTGTTTGCGAGGACGAAGGAAAGTCCCGGGGTGCGCACGCGCGTGTAATCGTATATAGGTACACGAAAGCAAAAGGCAAGTCGCCCGTGTGATTCGTCACCCCGGGGTTTATTGATGTAATGTACGTCGGGGGAGGTGGGTGTATAAGGTGCGATGCGAGATTTTTATGGGGGTGAATGTGGCTGAGGTGATTCAGTGCGTCTTACTAGATCAATCGTTTTTCTGTGTTAGTTGCTTATATTAGCGATGTTAAATAATTTACAGTTTTGCAAAGAAATTTGTTACGTATCTACCAATTTCTAGGAATGTTTCTGGGAAAATATATGCATTGCAAAAATGAATCTTTACTTATACGCATTTTCTTAAAAATCCTTTCGAAACTACAATTCCATACAAAAACAAGCTTCAATCATCCATACGCAGATAATTCGCACACACTTCCCATGCATCCAGATCAACGAACCGCGCTATCCGTTACATATTTTCCCATTCCGTCAATGCTTCTCTCGCACACAATCGTCAATCCCAATAACCGCCCCCTGTACATCATATATATACCACCCGAGTATATAGCGCAAAATATTGACATGTTACCATAGCGCGCGAACAAAGGACACACAGCGCCCTTAAAAAATTCGCGCACACATACCGAACCCTCTCTCTCTCTGCTAGCAAAAATCGAGAAATGGAGTGTAACGAAAGAACCGCGGCCACTTGAGGTTACTTTTCGCCCCTCTCTCTCCTCGTTCCCATCGCACGGGCATGCACGCGTAATAAAAGTCGATCGGCTGCTGTAGCACTGCTCGCCGGCTAGCATGTGGGCCAACAATGCCCACTTCGCCGCGCGACGCACTTCACTCCGCTCCATTATTTCCCACAAGTATGTGTGTGTGTGCGAGCGCGGACTCGCGAAAAAAAGAGATCGTCCAGTGCCGCCGCCGCCGGTGTTGAGGGCCCTTGGCGCAAATTTCGCGACGCTCATGCTGGGGGCTGAAGTCGGTCGAGACTCTAGTGAGCACGAGCGAGCGATGTGTGCTGTGTGGTTGAGCTTGGTACCTGCTAGACGAGGGAGAAGCTAGAGAGTCTAGGAGTTTTGAGAGAGAGAGAGGCATGTATGGGTGGGTGGGTGAAAGCATATAGGTTTTGGGACGCTGCCAAACGCGGTTTTAATGGGGATTGTTAATGTTGGAAATTGATGTGCAGGATTTGCTAGTTTTGCGGGTTGTGGTACGTGGCTTTGAAGAAAATTAAAAATTTTCTGACGTTTAGGAAAGGTAAAAATAAAATGTCGTTTTTGGAAAACTGATGAGTCAAAGAAGTATAAGAATAAAGAATAATAATGAAAATGTGAAAATATTCTTGAAATGTCTGAGGAAATCGTTCTTATATCCAAACACCTTACTAGAACTTGATGAAACAATCATTATCAGTAGTTTTAGTTTCTTATATATCATTTACCATTTTATCACAAAAACAATCAACGAGACAAACAGCAACATATATTTATATCACAGTACCCTGCCTCCCTCGCAACGTATCCATCGTTCTCCCTCTCTCTCTTTCACCGCCCAAACCAAACATAATAATCCCAATTTCACGCGCCGTGATTCAATTTAAATCTTAGCGCCATGCGCACGCATCATCGCACACATCCGGCCAGCGCGGAAAAGCGCCTCTCTCTCTCTCGTCGTCGTCATCATCATCATCATCCGTCAATCCGCGATCACCCCATCGTTTTCCGGTCTTTAATTTTTCGAGCCTCTTCTACCAACGATACACAGTACACACTTTATATATATATATGCACGCGTATATTACAGCTCGCCGGTGGAGGAAAGCGCGTTGTTGTGTGCGGCAGTCGAGTGGACCGATCGCGACTGATATATACGGCGGCCCTCAAGACTCCTAGGTGCGGGTATATACATATATACACGCACACGTACATGGCCAGACGATAGAATGAGAGAAACGCGCGCGCATGCAGCAGTGGTACACGTACCCCGAAGGGTGAAACAATAAGCGACGAAACGACAATGAGGATTTAAGTGGTGACCTCAATGATATCAACTGCACGCCGGAATAGAATTCAATTGAATTGAAGGAACGGAGAGCGAACGTGCGGGGAGAGAGGCGGCCGACTGTTGCTAGAGCTGCTGCTGCTGCTGCTACTACTGACGTTTCCCGCGACGAGCCGACGTATATGCCGCCGTCCTTCTCGCTCGATGCGACGGGGGGCGACTGACTGAGTGAGCTCAACGGAGAGGAGAGATCGGAGATGAGATGGCGGAGGTTCTGTAGGCGAGGTTTTCGGTGATGTTGTAGAGATTTTGCCGTGATTTGGGGGTGTCGGACGAAAAGTGTATCAGTCAAAGTAAAATGAAAATAGTGAAATTTGTTTCGTTAATTTATCGATAAATATTGTTCTCTAATTTAAAGTGTTATTGGTATTGATATTGTACTATTAAAATACTAATACTTTGAATTGTTGGTATATACTACGTTATCGAAAGATTTTCTACGCACCATCGAGAAACTGCAATTAATATGAAAATCTCACTCGCCTCGAACCGTAAAAATCTTAATTAGCCGCGCGGTGATTGTTGCCCCAGCCTCCGAGATGACTTTTTTTTTCTGAAAACTTAAATTAATGAAAATAAATTTATGAATTCAAATAGATATTATCGCTCAGCGCATGTATTATGAAGTAGGTTTTCTGAATTTATTACGGGCATACATATATACACGCTTATATGTATAAACGACGGCGCGGAGAGAACTCGTTCATAAATGCATAAATATTCATATACGCAGCACGTCGGCGGCAACGGCGGCGGCACATCTGAATTACCCCACGAGTATCAATAAAAAGCAGAGGCGAATTAAAATATTGAAAACTGAATTTTTATTATTCCGCATTAAAGTTGAATAAAAGCACGTGCGCGCTATATAAACTTCGTGATTATCGTTGCATGTGAAACTTTTGTGCTCGTAAAGTACAAAATTTTTTACGAGTTGAGATTTTTCATAATTTATATGGCTAACGAGACGTAAATTAAATCAACTCGGCGTTATTAACGTTATTTTTATTCCCTCGAAAGCAATAAACCGCGCGAAAATGCAGAATCGACGCGTTGACAAACAAATCAAGAATGAGATGATAGATGTGATAGATCGTAATTCGATAAACCTTAATTGCATAAACGGTTAATAATGAAATTGATCTAATTGCATGATTTTATCAAGTTATCGAATTGATAGCTTACTACTCCCTAAAGCTGTACTTTTTCCACTAATGATAATTAATACTGTTGATGGAAAAATAAATTTAATATGAATAATCGATCATACCGCCATTTTATAACTACTTTTTATCCACTAGCTAATTTAGCTGTTTAAAAAAAATTTGTTAAACAAGCTTTCGCATAGCTCTGCATACATTACATCTTTTATATCATCTGAATAAATTGAAAAACGACAAAGCGTTCCATCAACGACCGCATAAAAAATCTTTCCACTTTCCACTGTTCTTGCCAACCTGCAGCTACTTAGTAAACGACAAAGAACTGCTAAAACAATTTTCCCGCGACAACCAAACAGTCCGTGCCACTGGTAAAACACAAAGCCCCGAGAGAGCTAGATATACAGAGAGCTACCGACGCAACAATATCACCGCAGCGTCGGCGACTGTGGCCGCCGCGTAATTGCATTCCACATAATTAATAAAGCCGTTGATACGCGTCGTGTAGCTACAAATGGGGCTAGCATGCGGTTAATTCGCGGCGGCGAGCGCGATCGCCTACTCGCGATTATACTTTCATTACGTATTATCGTTGCGTTATGTAGCGCGTGTCCGGCGGACCGCGAGAGCTCGCGCTTTGTTATCATTTGCGAGGACGGTATAGGTGTGCTGTATAGTTGGATAACAAGGATTTTCGTTTTTTGGAGGAACTTTTTTTTTGTTTAATTGGCTGAATAATAATTCGGTTATTTTTCAAAGTTTACAATATCAAACCAACTAACGCGAAATAAATGGTTGAGGGTTTGCTTACAAAATACCGAAAGAACGAACAAAATACACGTTGAAAAAATAATATAAATAATATAATTTACTTATCAATGCGAAACAATGTAACAACACTTCAAATGATAAAATCATCGTAATATAATGCTATGTTATATTCAAGCTATGTAGTGTAATGTAAGAGTGTAAATATGGAATATATTGTAATATGTTTCCACTGCTAATATCCATGTAGGGTAACTCAACAATAAATAAATAACTAAAAAGAATCAGGATTTTAAATTTAAAACGTATAATAGATAATCATAGAAAGTCTCGAAACTACGAGTCAAGAATCTCACTTTATATTATTCACGTTCAATAATTTTCTTCAATTTAATTAACAACCATAAAACTTTCATTTCCAAAATCATTATCAATTAAACCAAGAGCTCCCACAAAAGAGTAACATTCGAAGTCATTCAAAACAAAATCATCACAACTTCCCTAATTCACTCGCACACTGCGATCAGAGATATATTCCACTTCATTAGCCCAAACAACTCATTCATCAGTCTCCCCACAATCTCCTACAATCGCAATATTCATCTTCGAGCCATTATACCCTCGTTTTCGCGCACATCGCCTACAACTCTCCGGCATACTCGTACAGCTCAAATTATCTCGGCGGGACAGGTAGCGCCATCTCCTAGCCGACTCGCGAACCATCGGCCGATTCCCTCCTCCCAAGCCGTCCATATATATGTATATACACGGCGAGTATGCGGGGAATGCGGTGCAGGAAAAGCGCGAAATTTCGCGTAAATTTTCCTCCGCCCATTGTGCACGTGTATGTTGTATATTCAAAGGGCATTGTGTGCATGCGCGCGCGATACTTTGTAGGCGAGTGTTTTAGTCGAGAGAGAATTCTAAGGGAAGAGAGAGAGATATTTAATTGCGGATCGGAGGAATGGAATCGATGGGCATTTTTCGCATGTGTCGGTTGGTTGTTTTTTCCTGAGGGTTGTTGCGTAAGTGTCGATTATGTAAAGCGGACGTGAATATATAAGGCTCGAGTTGTTGTAATTGTTATATCCTTATTTTTGTGTGTATAAATGTACGCTGTTAGGGTGGAGATTTTTTCGTTTACGTTTCCTCGTTTCATATACGCAGGTATGGTCGGAATCATTGAGATGAAACGATTTATTTGTATAAGCAAAAACTTTATTGTTGTAGTGGTTTTGTCTACGATTTGCTTGGAGGGATAATTATAGACAAATAATTGAATATAAACAGATAAATTGTATAAATTCTATGATAAAAGAACATTAACTTCCCTATTATTATTATAATTTAAAGATATAGGAGAAAGTTGCCCAGCGCCGACCAATGTATAGTAGCGGCTGACTGGGGTTTTCTTACGTCTGACAATAAGTAGCGATATCAGACAACTATGGTTAGATGTAAAATATTATTTTATTATACATATTGTACGTCCGATATTTTAAATACAGAATTCAGAACGTTATATTCGAATTTATTATTGCAACAACAATCACAATGTCCAAAGCTATTTTTGTGATCTCGTCTCTTTTCTACAGTTTAAATGATGTTTTCTTAATTATTTGTACTTCTTCTTTAAACATTCAGGAAGAAATCAATGTGTCTCCAGGCTAATAATATCTCTTGGTGGCTGAGTATGATTCAAAATGAAGTTATGTCTTTTTTGACAGGGTTGCCACTTCACTAGTACCTGGTTATCGGTCGTGTATTTCATTTGAATATATGATAAGTGTTGTTGCCGGCTAAAATAAATCATATTTTTCTTTAATTTGTGTTCAGGTAGATTAATATTCAACTATAATTACTATGTATATCAATTAAATACTGCTAATAATGTAATTTTATCACTATTGAATTTATCATTATAAGAATAATAAAGAAAAACGTTGTAATGTAACGCATAGAAACTCAAAATTCTATTAAATCTTGAGGTGTCCAAAAAATCAACAATTTGATTTTGTTAGACAACCAATTGTTATTATTATAATAAACTAAAAATATTTAGTTCCGTTATAAAAGACGCGTCAAGGAACGTTTTCCGTTTCTAGACGTCAATTTTCATTTGTAGGATTGAAATTTATAGCCGGATTTGCTATGGCTGCCGGTACTGAGTAACTTATCTCTACATGTACATTTTTGGAAAAGTAATGAATGCAATAACCGTGATTTCATTGATAATTCACTAAACTTGAACAATTTTCTTATAGAAAATTTTACAAATTTAAGATAGAGCATGTCATTCCAATTCAAAAAACGCATATTACTATTCTCCTGAACTGCAATGAAAAATTATATCAATTTAAATAACAAAGCCATCATTTATCATTACAATCCTAATCACAATTATTTACACAACACACACCAACCTCAAACTCTCCCATAGAGTGATACAATTAAAATATTTTCTGCCATTCCACTGGAACCACACAGAGCGGGCAATCTGTATCGTTATAACGATCGTGTTGCCGATCTCGAGCGATTTATCAAAAAGCCCGTGCAAAAAGCCACGGCAATCTCCATACAAATAAACCAATTACCACAACAATGCTTCCGCGAAAGATTCACGCGCCGTCGCGCGCAAGATGCCTTTCCTCTCGTGAGCTTGAAAAAGAAAAAAAAACACAGAACAACCAGCGAAAAGAGAGAAAAAACAAGGAGCGATACGCGCGAGCGCGAGTAATCGCGGGCAATATCCTTAATAATGATTACTCGGAACGAAATTAGCTCTCTCTCTCTCGCGCGTGCTAACGCCTACGCGACCCATAAATCAAGAGCGCATCGCGTGTCAAACGGATTACGCTTCGGCGCGGATTAAACGTTATCGCGCGCGCGGTTGTGTGAAAGGAGAGTACAAGCTTCTTTTTTTCTTTCTTTGAAACGCCGGCGTACTTTGTCGCGGTAGATTGATTCGCAATTTCGCTCGCGAGAGAGAGAGAGAGAGAGAGGAGGGTAAGCGCATGATGAGGTGTTGCGGGAGATGTAAGTGCGAGGTTGCAGGCGAGCTGTGTATGGAAATTGTAGAGCTCGAAAGCTGGGATTCGGGGAGATCGTAGGGTACAGGATGAAGACGTGCAAAGGTGTTTAGGTCTGTGTGGTTTCGAAGAAAGTCGAAAAACGTCGGGGGAATGCGAAGGAAAGTTTGCTTTTTTGAAATATTTTTTCGTATATACGTAAGATAAGAATTTCTCGCGTCTAATAATAGTTAAAATGCTGATTCTTTCCTTATATCTTCCGAGAATATTAAATATTTCAAATATTAAATTTCTATCGTTGCAATATCTAATTAATACTCGTGGAAAATCGTCGAATCGTTTACTTGTTGTTTCATAAAAGAATAAAATGTTTAAGTTTTTTACAAACTAGTACACTTGTCTTTAGAAACTCTCGATTGCAGTACAAAGTCAGCCAGAAAATTCAGTACAACTATTAACCATGAAAATAGATCTCACTCCCGTTCCATCACAACCAACAACCCAACCACTTACCATCCCCCATCTTTTTCTCTACAAAAACTAAATTTCACACACTCGCTTCCACGAACCCCATAACCACACCTGCGGCTATCTCGCACCGAAATCCACACTTGCTCGCGCTCGAATTCGAAACGAGGGCGTTCGCACACATACACACAAGGAGAGAGCAAAAAGAGGCCGTCGCGCGGTACGACTCGCTGTAAAAGTCACGCGCAGGGACGCGTCGAGCGGTCGATCTTGAACGTCCTCTCGCGCGCGGCCGCAAGAATTTACGAGAGCTTGTACTTGTGCAGGCGTAATAGTTGCCAGTGCGCGTATGTATGTCTCTGAGAATTCAAGAGAAAAGAAGAGGTTGTGTCGGTGGTGGAATGTTTGGCTGTATGAGGGAGATGAAAAAGAGGGGCAGAGGGTACGTGGGAGGAGAATTGGGTTAAACATTGTTGAAATTATTTTGTTGGTAATCTTGTACAACACGTACAGACGATATAACTGTAATTTTCAATGGACTAGATGTTTATTTGAAAAAAAGAACCATAAAAAGTTATAAATTAAGTGAGAATTGATAAATGTATGTACTTAGGCGTACCTACGCAGACGCACACACAATACATTAAAATGTTTACATGGGCATACATACAGCAAGCTTACTTTATAATTGAGAGAGATTTAGTATACCATGCAAATGCAACAACAATTAGCACAGCAGCAAGAATTTTATCACCGCGAATCAAATAGAATAAAATTGCCCATTACACACTCCAAAAAAACTAAGAGATTATTAACTCGACGCTTTAAAACAAATTTCCCTGCCTCGCGCGCAGATCAAAACAAAACGTGCTTCTAATAATTAAAATGCCGCATTCAGCACCTGATTCTCAGAACGAGGAATCTTGACATTCAACCGCGCGTATATACACCTAAGTAACTCGAATCATTTAAAAGTGTAATTGAAGCCATTCATTCTCATATACACACTACACGCGTTGCATTTGTACTACAACAACGCGCGCGATACACATCTGTACACGATAGCGTATATACTAATTGCCCCACGCGCGTATTAAACGTTTATAACATTAATTCTCCGCTTTCCCTTACTATAAAGCCATTACACAGTGTGTACCAACAAAGCCGCACTAACCTCCTTACAGAGATCGCCTCAGAAATGAATCCCTCCTATGACACATCTCTCGTCGAACCTCCCTTGTGTATACGACAAAAACCTCCCCCCGATCGTTTCTTTCTCATTCATCACCATTATCAGCACTGACATTATTAATCCCCCACCCTGCTTACAACTGACTATACAACTACCGTGTTTGTACGCACATACGTACGCATCGCTCTCTCCAAGGCTATATACTCGATCGACGTCGCGCTCGCGGCATGCGCAGCATCTCGACGCAAAAACGCCATCAAACGACGCCGCCGCGGTGCGCCGCGTTTTGCGCATATTTGAAAAAAGAGGGGGTGAGAGAGAGCGGGATGTATGATTTATGGCCGTGGAGCGGGAAAAGGGTTTTTGCGCGCGGCGCGGGTTAATGCGAGCGGATTTTTATTGAAATGCGAGGGAGGGGATGCTGCTGTGACTTGAGGAAGCGTGTATAATATGTGTGTGTTGTGTAATGTTGTTAATTGAAAAGTAACGGGATATGTGCTGGGGTAATTAAGAATGCGTACGTGAGAGAGGAGAGGCTTGTTGTCGATTCTGATATATATGAGTATTGGTATGATGTGTATGTGCAATTGTCGAGTGATTGGACGAGCGAGTTAACAATGATGATGATGCGAGAGGTGAGAATTGTGGTTGAAAAATTCTGTTGTAAGAGGCTGTCGATGTTTCAGAGGATGATCAGGAATAGTGTGTTTATATAAAATCTTATTTTTTATTGGTTATTAAAAAGATCGTGGTTATAATGGTTACTTAATATACTGCGCCGTTGCCATCAGTACGATATTTTTTATCACAATTTATTATAATACAGAAACATTTATAAAATATTTAAATCAAAAGTTACGAACCATCGTATATAGCGGTAGCAGAATACCATCACAATATCATTATACCTCAGTATGATTACACACTCTGTTGCAACTAATAAAACATATAATATCAAAGAACCATTCCTCCCCCCCCCCCGGCATCAAATTTTCTGCAACAATTTATTATTTGCAACGCGATCACACGTTGCGCGCGCGCTCGGCACGAGCTTCCAGACGAGAAGCCGCCCGCGATTCCCCGAAGATTGAGTAAACTCGCGCTAGAACTATCATTAGGAGAAAACTACAGGCTGGACGTCGATTCGGGGCTAATCGAAATCCAGTCGATTTCGAAACCCTATCTCACACACATACGTCGCCGACAGATGTTACGTATATATGCGTGTGTGTGTGCGTATATATATAGACGGGCATACGCGCCGACGGGCTAAAAATGATTAATCAAATGGCCGTCTCTCTCTCTCTCCTAACGGCTTCTCCTGCTAGACAATGAGAGCAGAGAGTGCGTACATGAGTATATAATCCAATGCGACGACGACGACGACGACGATGTACGCAATAGACGCGCGCGATAAATTTTTCCCCGGCGGCCGCCACAATGGGCGTAATTTATAGAATAACGGTATATAACCGGTACGAGAGATTTTGCATTAAACACCCGTAATAACGCAGCGCGCTACACACGCAATTGCGCATAATCCGCATAAACGCGCGTGTATAGCCTTTGTTCTCGCCGCTCGTTTTCCGAACGCTAATGCATTGATAATCGAGAGCTGAAGAGGTAGAGAGAAGAAGAAAAAAAAACAACAAGGAACGATCGGCAAAGTGGAGAAAAACCCGATTAGCATGTAATCGCGAGTATAGCGCGCATTAATAAGCGCAGCGCGCGCGTAGCGTCACACAATATTATACGCGCGCAAAAGTTCTCAAGAGGGGCAAGTGCAGTATGTTATATTATCGGACGACGGAGTTGTATAAACGCGTGCGCTCGCTGAGCTGAGTATAATGAGAGCGCGATGTGTAATGCGAGAGGGGAAAAAGTAACCGCCGCGCGCGTATATACGAGATCGCGATGTAGTTAGGAAGAAGTAAGTTGTTGTAACTGCGCTTTGGTGCAATGAGGTTTCCCCCGATGTTAGGGGTATGTTTTCTTTTTGTAGGAAACCCTGGAATGATGAATACGCCGTGTCGGGTTTTTTCACTTATTCAAATGGTTCAATTAGGACTGACAAATTGGATTAGTTGCATGGTGCGCGTAATCTGGGATATGCGTGTAGCGGTTGCGAGGGTGAGAATGATAATTAGAAAATAATAATAAAGTAGCAGCGTATTATACAAATACTATGTATAAAACGACGGAAGACCGCACCGCGCGTACCATCGACTTTTCGAAAAATACGAAAACCCAAGAGCCGAGCACATCACGGGACGCGGTCGTAAACGTACTTTTTGCCGCCCCCCGTTCCATACTAAACGAAAAGCGCTTGATGCTCGCTTGCTCGCGTCTTATACAACCGTGAGCGGTTTTCCACCTTGCTCGCGCTCGCACGCGCATTAATACAGAGTGTATATATATATCTATATATATAGAGGGGAGGGGGTAATCATTAGGCGTCTTCCGTTTCCGCGATGCGCGAGGCATCGTAAACCGTATTAAGCGTGTCCATAAAATCCTTCCCTCCGCGGCGCGCTGATTTCAAATCCCAGGAAGGCGCTCCTTTCTTTATATATATAGGGAGAGACTATGTGTGTGTGTGTGTGGAAGGGCAGGCGTGTCGTATATATTTATTGAGACAATAAACTGCAATTATGTGGCGGCGAGAGGTTCGGCTTAACTAACTGCGCGAGAGAGATGATGCGGGGATTGTTTTTTCTGAGATGTGTGTGTATATACGAGAGATGGAATTTTTTCGGGGTTTTTGTTGGTAGTTGAGGTCGGGGGAAGGATTGTGTTCGATGAACTCTGAATTTTTCGGGGTACGAGTGTAGGGGACTTGATGGTAGGGTTTGGGATTGTGATGTGGGATGGTGGTATAAGTTTAGTGGAATTTTGGTGGTTCTTGGTTTTGCAATGGATTTTTGTGCGTGTCGAATTTTCCTTTTTGAAATGAGAAAGGTGTTAGTGAGAATGAATAGGCTTTCAGATTTGCTTACTTTTTGATAAATAGAAATCGAGAAAGACTGGTCATTTTGTTACCAACATTTGACTGTTTTGCAAGTATTGGTAGAAATTCTTTGTGAGAGTAAAAAGACAAAAAAATTAAATTCACTCCTAGATTTAATAGTAAAGTTGATGGTCCAGGCTAAATGTATATTATAAAAAAAAATATTAAAATATTTAATAAATCTGAAACTTATCGATTATGCTGACAAAAGCGATGATAATTCATTTCGCATTAAGCTAAACACATTATGTCGAAAAAGCAAACATCCACGTCAAGTCAAAGTGAATAATCTCGGCAATCGACAGCATTAAATGAAAATAATTTTGCGCAATCTACAATTAAATTAAATTTATATATCGATACGATCTTTTCATCACCATATCTCCACGTCCAGGCGCATTAAAAATTCCATAAAACTTTAATAGTTCGTGCGCGCGCATCAAGATACATAAGCAGTTCTGTCGCGTTCTAATACACTGGAAACTCGATAAAAATGCCCGTGCACGAAACAAGTGGGCGGCAAATAAAATAGCCGGGACACAGACGTATAAGAGCGCGGAGGAGCGAGCCTTATAATACCTTTCCTCGTCAATTTGTTTCATTATGCAAGTAATCACGAGGCGAAGTTCCACGCGCGCGCGCGAAGTTATACCTTGTATACTACTCGCGGCTAGCAAATTGCCGAGCGACGAATCCGATTATGTCTGCGCGCGCACGGGCGCAATCATAGCGCGGCGGCAATTACAAACATCGATCTCGCCGCGCGCGGCGTGTAAGTACGCGCGAGGGAGAGAGAGAGAGAGTTAAGTAACTGCATGTAAGACAGACAACGAGAACCGATGGATAGAGGTGAATAAGACAGCGATTGCAGTGTGTGTGTATGTATATAAATATTGTGGGTATGGCTGCAATGCCTCTATGTACTTTATAGCGTAAAGCTAGTTTCTTGATGATTTCGTAAAGGTTTCAAGTGAGGATGGGCTCATCAATCATAGCTCCTAAATAATGAAATCTTATCTTTTGAATATTTATTATGTAAAGGTTGATGGGATAATTCTAATGACAGATATACGACAGTGTAAATAATTTCGTTATAAAAGTGTTTAAACATATTTTTCATTAAGAATTAACTGGGGGGCAGCGCCCCTCTATGCGCTATCGCGTGCCAACTCCCGGCATAGTCGTATAAAAACTTCGTTTTTACATATGTACAGATACATGTTTTATGTTCCATCTCAAATACAAATACATTATATTTTGACGAAAACTGCAACGCATTCATGAAAAATGGCTTGTTTTCTATAATGGCCAAATATTGACTATTTTGATTGTATTTAAGGATTTCTAATCGTTCTTTCAAGTTAAACTGAAGGTTAAAATGAAAGTTTACTGTAGGATATCTATAATTATTATAGATGCTCCAACTGCGTAGCGATAGTAGTTTCATTAAATTTTGTATGGCACCACTGTTCGATAACAGCACTTTTAGATAAGTCCAAGTTCCTGGCATAACGACATAACTTCATACTTTTTCGAGTTTTCACGAAGCAGAAAATGTATTGCCTGGTTATACCACCGTGTAAATATGTGTATTGAATATGCCAATTGACTATTACAGTATTGCGCCCTATCTCGTTTATTTCGATCTTACAAATAAGTTTGAACATTAAAACCCGTTTTTCTCAGAAACTCAAAAAGT
>UXGD01002192.1:0-27774 GCA_900474315.1 Torymus auratus
CGGCTCGGGTGACAATTTACATGCGATCTGGGACATTCTTTACTTTTGCTCCCTAGGTGTGTAATATACTATTTTTTCACTTAGTTTTACATAGTTCTTGAAGATTGAGTGTATTTTAGTTTAAAAATTTCTTTACTTAATTATAAAACTATGTAATTCGTCTATCTACTGGTAGGTGTCTATCTACTGGGCTGGTTACCCTATTTTCATGTGCAGACTTTACGATTTTAATAGAACTACCTAAAATGACAGCTAACAATCGAAGTTTAGATGCCCAAGTTACGTACACAGAGACGAAAAAGAGTGTATCAAATACTACACGGAGAGAAAAAACGGTAAGCAGTTTACAAAAGTCGGTGCGTGCAGTTCGCAAGCAGCCTCTTGTTAGTCGCTCGCTCTTGCGTTGGTCGATGGTATCCAAGTAAAGGTCGGTCGGAGACATTTGAAAGTCGGAATCTACCGTCAATTGTTAGCGGCGTACCTTCGCTTGTATAGCATCGACAAACGCAAGAGCGAGATAGGTAACTACTAACAAGAGCTGCTTGCGGACTGCGCGTACCGACTTTTGTAAACTGCTTACCGTTTTTTCTCTCTGTGTATATTGACGAAAATAATAATTCTACATGACTACTATTAGTTTAAGCGGATTTGTTTTATTCAGTAAGACATTTCATATCGAGAAATAGCTTTGTTGTTATAAACAAATACTTTTGCGTAGAAATATAATTATTCTATATGCAAGTACTTATGGGTGAGCAAAACATTAACATTTTTGGAATTTCGAAAGCCTTACCTTTTAGCAATTGATAAAATAATTTAAATAAAATCATATATTATATCTATTTCTGCTGCAATTATTACTCACAATGCCTCAAACAACGTCACAAATGAAATTGTTTTAATGACTTTTATCGTGAAACGCAGTATTCGATATGTCTTCAGTAACCGATATACTCACCCTGTTTAGCGCCTATGTAGCATACTTACTTCAGCCTGTACTAATTTATTGTTTAATCTAAATTTTATTCAATTCAGAAATTCTTAAATTAAATAATTGGATTTATACATAAGCTACTTAATTAAATGAAAGACAGAGTAAGCATTCTGTTCTGATGTCATATAATGAACCTAAAATATTTTCATATATAACATCAAATTATCAATAGTTTAGAGTAAAAAAGAAAAGTTGTAATATTAGATGAATATGCAACCGCAATGAAACACTTAAAAGAATCGTGAAAAATTTAGACGAACTTACTCATAAATGTTTAAATTCACCCCATAGGTATATATTTCCGTTGATCTTAAACCCCTGTTAATAACAAAAGAACCAGAAACTCACCTATCACAACAGTTCGATGCTCTGCTGTTTGCCACGCTAAGTACTGTAGAGACTCTTGAAAAAAAGCAACGAATTCCCGCAGCCAAAAGCAGGCACGGTCCATCAGCGAATAATCAAAAATCCCTCACGTGGCCTCGTTTATAGTTGCTTCGAAAGAAAGTCCACGCGGGGTCTGCGTATATAAAAACGCCAAGAGGGTGGAGAGAAGGAGAGATGGGGAGAGAGCGAGCGCAAGCGAGAACGTGATGAGAGCGAGAGAGAGATAGATACAGAGACTAGAGAGCGAGAGATACGATACTATATAACGCGCGTACAACACTCACCGCGCGCATCGCTGGCGCGGGGCGGGAGGGGGAGTATGTGGGGCGCTCGGGCGGCTTCGCTCGCGGCGAGCCGAGCCGGCACGAATCGCGCCGAAGGGAAAGCGCGCGCCGGCCTTTCAGACGGTCTTCGCGCGCCGAGCCATCCGGTCGTCCGGGAGTATACACACGCGCTGTCGTATTACACACATCGAGTGCTGCACACACCTCGCTCTCTTTTCGTATCTCACGCACACCTTTCTAGCCTCGCGCACGGTCTCTCACTCGTCTCTGCACTTTTATTGCTATCTCGCGTACCACGAACGCGTGTCAGCCGCTGCAGATAGAAGGATATACAGCTACACTCGGAAGATAGTGCGCGCGAACGTGTGTTTGTCTCATCAATTTGGTGAATTGTTGTTATTACAAGAAGGGAATTTGCAATCGAGCTCTGTGAAGCTTGAGGGAGTTTTTGCCAAGTGAATAGTGCGAAACTGTTGCGACGCGCCGCTTATCGCGACGTCGCAGTGCAAATATAAGAGAACCCGGAAAGTGATTGCCCAGCCGGAGACGGTTATTCAAAGGACCAGGACAACGACGCTAACGGCGAGGATGACGTTCCAGAAAAACGCCAACATGATCCACGGACTCCTGCTGCTGGCGGTGCTCAGCTGCACGTCAATTCAAGGTTGGTGTTGTGCGCCTTTCTATACAAAAGCATACGCGCGCGACACGCCGGCCGGCACTGCTACCTATACCTATATAGAAATATTATCAGCCAGGCGACGTTTTGTCGCTAAATTCAAACAAAAAAAGCGATATCAAAGCTTCAGAGTGATACCTTTCTCAAGTCCAGAGGTAACTCGTTTCGCTTAATCCGTTTCGTTTGAGTAAAAGTTGTTACTGATCAAAGCTGACCCAATTCGATGCGTGCTCAAACGAACGTGAGTATAAGTACGTAGTATCGTAAAAAATAACAGCCGTGATTCCTGTGAGTAGGTCTGCGGCAAACGGTTTATAATAGCGAATTAATTATTTTAATGACCTTGGGAGATGCTGTTAAAATATGCGAAACCTGTTTCCCGCCGCTTTCTTGTGGGAACGCGCGTGTACTATACGTATTAGCATTTCGCGTCGTTCATGATGCGCGATTGATTCATTCGGCGACCTAACCTCGAAAATCGCTAACGTACAAAATATGCTAATGACATCAAAAATCTAAAATAGTTTACCAATTCGTTTTAATTTAAAATCTGATCTATTACATCCGGATGAATATTGTGGAGAACAAAATCTATGAGTAGGTTTTTCGTACTAATGCGTATACAAGACAAGTAGCGATGTAGACTACAATAATGAATATAATTGTTATCTAGATTATTCTGTTAATACCTAAAAAATCTGCAATTCAACAGGATATAAGCTTGGAAGAGTAAGAAAAAGAAACTATAAGAAAGCCGCGATATTCTCAAAAGAATCCACGACTCCGTCGCCCCGTCGGCTGCCACGGCGGTACCACTGCGCGCCCTTGACTCTCGCGCGCTTCTCCCGAAGAAATCGCTTCGTTCGCCCGAGGCGATGCACATCGCGTTCGTTCTACCCGTTCGCATATAACCACTACGGAATCGCTCTGAGAAAAACTGCAGGAAAATCACGCTTACGCGGGCGCGCGGTACTCGCGGCGGAAAGCTATGCTATATAGCACCTAATTGCCGGGTGAAGTGACGGCGAGAATCGGCCAAGAAAACGCCTCTGCGAAAGCCCCGTCTACACTATTACAGCACTCGGAGCGACGCTGAAACTTGTTTATATTTAGACTCCGCGCGGAGATGCGGCTTTTTGTTTGTAAACAACACGCGCCGTGGCTTTTTCGGGCTAGTCCTTTTTCTGGAGGTCGTTGCCCATTTTGTCGTGGAAATTCAGAAATATTAGTAAATATTGTAATTTTTTTACATTGTGTGTCAGCATTTGATAATTTTTTCAAAAATAACCTGATGCTATTTATTTTGTTTATGGACTTTGCACCACGTTCATTCATTGATTGGGTTTTTATTTCGAGATAAAAGTAATTTCATAATAAAAGTTTGCTTTTCAATCCTATAATCCTTGACTGGTTATTTTTAGAAACAGAATACATGAAATCGCTTTTATAAAAACATTGCATGTTAATATTATATTCTTCGCAGTCATTTGAGCATTTTTGTTTAAAATCTTGTGAGAATTCACGATACTACAAACTGAATTTACATAATATTTACACGTATTCTAACAAGCGTACACTTTAACACAACCAGACAAAAAGTAACAAGATTTTTGAAATATTGAAAACATCACTTGATAACTAAATTCAGTTGCCATAGCCTTTTCATACAAAAAGTTTCCTATTTCTTACATTATGCATGGGTTACAAATAAAATAATGGTCTGTTCTTTAATTTTGAACATGCTTATAAGAATGGTGGTACTACAAATAAATCTATTTTTACAAAAGCGAGTATCAAAGAAAGGTATCCCGGCACACTGAGTCATTAAAAAAATATACTTACGAGCCTTCCCGCGTGAAGTAACCACGTCGCGATTGCACAACGGCCAAGCGCGCGCATACTTTCACGCGTAAAAAAATACACTCGCGCTTACACGCTCACTACGTGCATTCCTCCTCTCGAAATCGCTTTCCTCCCGATATACCTACTACACCAGAGTCTACGCACGCGGAATCGTTATCTCTTTCTCTGCGGACTCTGCTCTAGCGTGGAAGGGGCCGAGAGCGCGCAAGAAAGATGCCGGGACAGAAAAGTCCCGCGCGGTGGGGATAATGAGCCGTTACAATTTCTCGGGGCTCCGTGTGTTGTGTATATAGGTATAGACGCACACGCCAGGCTGTTTTGCTGTCTCGCTCTCTCGCGGGCGCTCCGCGCAAGGTGTGTACAGTGTGGTGCAGGTGCACCGGCCGTTCGCCTTCAAGAGTCTCGAGGCGGGAGTGTACTATGCGCGCAGAGGGAGAGGAAGAAGAGAGAGAGGCTTGAGAAAGAGGATAGATACGCCGCCGATACGAGAGAAGCCGGAGCTCGCGAACGGAGTAGACTCGGTTATACGCCGATGATGAATCGGCAATGGCTGGAAGGTGGACTGTGCGATTGGGATTTTTTAAAATCGACGGGGCAGTTTGTTTTTTCAACAGTTTGAGCATTAATGAAGTTTTTGGTAATAGTTGACCTTTTTCAAAACTCATAAAAATCTTGGGCTTTTGGTAAAACGATAACGGAATTACAGCGCCAGCATCCAGTCATATCTTTATTGAAAAATACTTGAAAATATAATTTTACTTTGTTCTTCAAGAACTTTCACCGACGATTAAAGTTTTATATTAAAAACCGGTTTATTTACACTGACCGCTAAGAAAACGAAGAAAATCTACGGAAGGGGATAGCTGCCGCCAGCAGCGACTTTGTTAGCTCTTCCTTTGGCCCTTTTCCCAAGTACTTACTTGCCAAGAATCGATGAAGAAAGGATGTAACAACCTTGAACCTTTATTGCCTTCTTTCTCCGCAAGAAGCTTACTTCTACGGACTACGGAGTCGAGTCCGTGCAAAATTAACATTTTATTTACTCGCTTGTCACCTACACTCGTAAATTAAAACTATCCTGAGCATCTCTTGCCTATATTTAGTTCTCCATTAGTATTTATATATGTTTCATGCATTTTCATAGGCGGACGATGGCAATCGACGACTTTTTCATTCGCTCCCCGCCGCGATCGATATTGCAATTAATAACGAGAATAAAAGGCGCGGCTGGAGTGGTATAGTACGCACTCAACAAGGTCGACAACGATGGCAGAGAGAAAGAGCGAGAGAGAGATATAGACTCTAATGACAAATGAGTCTTCGTACGCGCGGTATGAATATAGTGATGTAATCGGACGAATAAGATGGAATTTCTTTTTAATTTTTTTCATTTGCATTCGAGTGACGGAGCTGCGCTATAAATAATTCAGTCTCTCACACGTACGCATAATTAACCGCATTGTGTCATCAATGAACTGTTTTCTGATTATTTTCCTCTGAATTTATTTCATTTTTCACTTTTGATAGACTGAATTTTTTATAATAAAGGGTATATTTTTTATTTCAAATCGTACTTTCTTATACGATCATTGTACATACTTGATTGAAGTTACGTCGGTTCTTTTTGTATGTAACGCTGCATTGAGTTATTGAGTATAATAAACCTCGTTGAAGTAGTATAGCGCAGGCAAAGCGCATATACGATGACATCACGCTGTAATGCTTCTCACTTACAACGATGTCTTCTGATATTTGAATCAAGAAAAAAGTAGTTCAATTAAAAATTATAACACACGACCTAAATTGTTTTGTTTTTTACAATTTATCTTCCAAGAAAGTCGGTACGTAAGCGCGTTGCACAACAAAGTAGCGTAGAAATGACAGTTGTAAAAGAAAAAAGTTGCAAGAACAGATAGCCGGAACCTTGAAAAATCTTAATATTTTCGCGAGAAAGCACGAGTTAGACAAGTCAGTCCTTAGGACGGCGCGCGTCGGCAAAGCAAGCAGAGTAGCGTAAAGATAAAAGCAAGACTGGCTGGCTGGCGGATTATTGCTGGCCGAGAAAAAAGAATTACTAGTTGCCCCGGCACAATGCAAGTGCGCCTCATCGCCGGCGGAGAAAGTAGTTGCGCTCTCTTGTCTCCCTTTCGTGGTTTAATCATCTCCGCGCGCCGCCCGTCGCCGTCTCGCTCTCCGGGATGCACTTTTCCTGTAGCCACAGAGACGCTATTCGAATCGTCGCAAACTACTTTGTACTAATCTGAAGTTATTGTCGCGGTAATTGTACTCTTCCTCTCTCTCTCTCTTTCTCTCTCGCTCTTTCTGTTTTTCTTCCTCTCGCGCCCTCTCGTCTTTCCCCTCTCTGTCTTTTACTGAAACTCGCACTCGCGATGCCTCGCCTCCCGTGTACTTATACACAGAAGGACTTTACAAAAGTGTTCTTCAGGAGGGAATTTATGGGAGCGCGAAGAATTGAAAGCTCTCGCTTTATTTGCTTAGGCGCGCGCGCTCGCGAGTAATGAGAAAGGAAGATGCGAGCGAGAAAGGGAGGAGTAACAATAAAGGAAGAGGTGGCGGACGGGGAAAAGATAGCGCCCACGAAAGAAAAGTCACCCGCCCCCCGTCCGTGCTGTATAAAAAAAAACGCGAGAGAGATAGCAAAGCCAGGGCGTATATAGGAGATGTATCGCACCCGCTCGCGAGCGAATGGGGAAAAATGTTTTCACCAAGTCGTCGGCAGTCAAAGCGTGACGAAAATAACGCCAAGCGAGTATACCGGCACGCCGAGGAATGAGAAACGTCTTTGATAATTGTGTTTGATAACAATAGCACTGAAAATTCTTCGCTACGCTCGTGCGCTGTTTAGATGATGCAGTCAAAACTTTATTCAATCCAATTCGGAATATATAGCTTAATTAAGCACAAAATAAATCTTATTTGTAAGACGAATTTCGTAGGTAGAAAAAAACGAAATTTAATAATTAATGTAAATGAACATGTTCATCGTAATCCATGGCACGATCGGTGCTAGTTAATGAAGTTCAGAATAGTTTGAATCACTCTTAACTTTTCAGCCTTTAAAAAGGAATATTAAACATTACCGTTCGAACTCGTCGAGGTTTTCAATCAGTATCCAGTATCGGCGCTACCGACTTGACGACTTTTTCTCCGTAATTTCCTTTTGCACCTCTGTCATCGTCGTCGTCCTCGTCTCGAGACTGCAACTGCGCTGCAGTTTCATTCATTGAACTTATTTACCTATTTGTCCGATCTTGCATCCTGTTTTCTCTCCTCCACTGTCGCGAATAATGAACGCAAAACAAAAAGCTGGGTAAAAAAATAAAGGCAGCTTCGGGAGCGAATTTTTTCGGCGACAATAAGACGATCCTTTCTGTCTCCCTCACTCTCTCTCTCCCTCTCTCTTCTTTTGTTGTTATTCAACGGTAGGTTGGCACGGCGAGCGTCTTGAAAGATTGAATACTTGGTCAGTAACGTTAGACGAGAAGTAGCAGAGTTTTTTTCGCGAATCTTAATTAACGAGCCGTCCATTGTTGTTGCGTTGCGAGCGGCCAGTTGAGCGGAGGATTTTCTGCGCTGCTTTTCTAGAAATTGATATTTTTCTTTGCTCTCATTGATCCTCTCGCTCTTTCTCTCTTCGCCTCGCCTGGGCTTTGCGCTCGTCTCGGCTCTTTATTGCAATTATCTCGGTGTTCATTTTGAGGAGGAAGTCCGAGCTATTTTTCTTAATATTTTCAAGAGAGTTATTAAAGCTCGAGGGAGCGCAATTTCGCTTTATAAGTTTTCGTTGTTTACACTAGACAATTTTCACGCCCTCTGAAAAAATTAACTTGTTAACTCACCTTTTCTTAGCCTAATATTTTCATACCCAACAAAATAAATACTTAATCTTTTTTCGCGAACTTGAAAAATACGTATTACGTAGGCTGATTTTTGGTATGAAATTACACGTTTATTAAACTTGTTCGATTTTTTTTTAACTCAACAGCTATTAGAAGTATTAGTGAAGTGTAAATAATTGTTTTCTTAATATTAAAAGCTATAATTCAATTTCAATTCTTGTACATCGGATAGATTTTAATTTTAAATTTTTATTGTATTTTCAATTGATTTTCAAACAAAAGAAGATGATGAAACTAATATCGGGATAATAAAATTGTTAGCTGAAAATGAACCACTAATTGGAATAACAGTCGTTAGGTACAGAATTCCAGATTAAATGTAAAAAAAATGATAAAGTTTCAGGATAAAGAAAATACAATGCTTAAATATCGATTTTCTATATAATGTACGTTATTTATCTGGTATTTCAATCAGCGCATCGATCTGTCCTTAAAATAAAGAACGATGAACTTGACGTTATCTAAAAGTAATACAACTATAGAGAGGAGTTATGGGCTTAAATAAGTTCATTCTAAACCAATATTATTTATCAATAAATTTTACAGATATATGTAATATGTATATTACTCGGTCGGTTGCTACATTTTTACAAGAATAAATTGCAACTGAATTTAGTTCTGCTATAACTAGAAATAGCTTTCATAAGCTAAAAAAGATTTCAATTTTTTAATTTCTTACTAGGCATTTACGGCAAAATCCGTAATGCTTCACAAGTAGCGAAAATATTTTTTAAATCATTAGAAGTATGGTTGTTGATAATAAAATGTTCAAGTGTGTAGTGTATTTCGTCCACAATAATTGTTAACGCATATTTCGTAAGTCTATGGACATCTTTTCATCGCGAGTCTTTTTCGAAAGCCCGAGCGCGCGATTGAAACGCCATGATATCGCCCTTTATGCCCGTCATTTTTCACACTCCCGCAACGCGCTCTTGCACGTGCGCGCGCGTATACATCATTCCCCGAAACGGGCGCGCACCTCTGCATGCATGTATATACCTGTACCTATAGTGCGAGTCGCGCGTCTCTCGTATTTTCGAACACAACGGGAGAGAGGTCTGTAGAAAGCCAAATATTGAACCGGTCGAACCGGTTATTTCGTTAGCGTCATATCAAGTGCACGATCGGACCGATCGCTGCCGCCCTGCGGGCTCCGAGGGAGTAGGTGTGTCGTCTCTTTGCTCTTTTGAAGGCGACGCGTACCTATATACGTACGCTCTACGTACTCGCAGCGTGACAGCTTCAGTGGCCGGACGTTAGAGTCTGCGCGCATGTGGACAAAGGCCTGTGCGGGGAGTTGCGTGCGAAGTTTAATGGATGGAAAATTAAACGCAGGTTTTTTCAATTTTACATGTATTTCTGTTTTAACAATAAGAAAGTGTTTACTATATGTTTAATAGCGGGGTAAAAAAACCAAAAGTATGGAAATAAGTAGTAACATTCGGGCTCAAGATAGACAGACATACGTAAATTCCATTTTAATGTTTCTTTAAAAAGAAAAAAAAACGTCATTAGCATTTTTACATATGCACGGTTTGTTTGTATTAAAATGAAACTGACTCATATTAAAAATCCTTCCTGTGTTTTTTTAAATTGACCTGGTCGACGATCCGGTCGACGCGCACCCCTCAATTGCACGAACGAAAGTAAAATCGAATCAGCGGATTTGATCTCCCGACACACTCTCGGATTTCCGCAGCGCGCACGCGATCTAAAATTTTAAAACAAAAAAAAGGGAACTGGGACGCACGTCATACCGCGATACAATCGAAAAATTTATGACAGCTTATTCGAGTCCACCCCCTCCCTATGAATAGTCAATCGTAATGACAATAATCAAGCCAATGGAATTTCCCGCGAAGAAAGGCGCTCGCCCGCAGTTTCCACTGATTGATATCAATCCTCCGCTTCCTGCGCCTCTACGTATAATACGCGTGGAGGCACATACAAGACTCGAATTGAATTTTCAGAGAGCGTAAAGCGCTAATTACATAATTCTCGCTCTTGGATTTAAACGTTTTTAATACACTTTCGTTATCGTCCGGCATTACGTTCCTTTATGCAGAAGCTCTCCCACGCAGAGCCACGTATAGTATGGCCGATGCTCTTTCGGGTTCTGTGGAGCGCGCGCGGGCGGCGAGCCGGCACGGCCGCTACTAATGGCCGTGGGCACTGACCGTCACTATAGGGTCATGGAACCGAAACGCGCCGGCGAGGAGCGGAGAAAGGAACTGGACTGTACGCGCGCGGGTCATCGACCGTGAATTTCGTATTACCTGTTGGATCCCTCTCTCGCTTTTCTATGAAACTCAATTAGGCAAGCCACCGCCGCCACTGGCCAATGAGCGATTTTCTCGGAGCGCGCTGTACACACGACATGCACGTATATAACAGGCGCGCGTCGAAGATCGAGAGATATACGAGGGGAGTTGCAATTTGCAGTCGTCGCCGGGCGCTTCCGACGAATTACATTGTTAGTGAAGCTGCGGCTTCCATGGATGGCTGCGCGGACGACGCCGACTGATTTTTCGTGCCGCAATATTCCGGGAAAATTTGTGGATTACGCGGACGCACGTACAACTTTTTAGCGGATTAGCTTTATACGAGCAATTTAGTCGGAAGATTGTTTTAATTTCTTTATTTTCCAACTTGTGCTCTGTCGATGTTTTCCCCCTCCTCTTCAGATATATTGAATATATATATCTAATGCTTTTTTGGCATCCTTGATATACACTTGATCCGAAAATAATTAAGCTAATTAAATTGCCTTTCGCAGTACGTATCCGCAAACCTGTTTGCGCAACGTCCTTTGCAAAAATATTAAGATAATTATAAAAATTATCGGACTTTGGCGCGAGTACGCGAAGGTTTAAAGATTTTAATGAACTGTCGAGCGGAGCGTTGAAAAAGACCACCCAAACTCTTTGGCTTAATTACTTAAGCATGAGATTTTTCAATAACACTAATGAGCCATAATGCAGTCTCGCGCGGGGCGAAGGCACCTTTTTGCCCACCCGCGGACTTGGCTGCGCAAACAACTAATAAGCAGTAGTGCACTCTCATTGCTCCCGACCGACAGTTGAAATTTCGTCGGCAGCCTCGTGAGCCGCCACACTCGCGTCAAGTTTGCCCCAACTTTGCCTTCTTAGCGAGCGGCTGAGAACACATAAAGCCCCGGAAAGCAAACTCCACTCAGCGCGCAATTGCGCCAAGGTAAAATGGGAATCGCGCAACTCGCTCTCTCTCTCTCTCTATCGAGGAACGCGTGTTGCGCGATCTCCGTGCGCGCACGCGAAAGAGAAAAAACACAGGGAAAGGCAATGCGAATTTCAGCTTATGACTGCTGCGGGAGAGCGATAGTATCGATTCACCTGAGCGCAGACGGCTATACATATGTATACACTAGGTTTGTCGGAACTGGCGCACGATTGATGTTTGTGGGCTTTTTAGGCTGAAACTCGTGCGGAGACTGTGCACCGCCGCCGCCGCCCCGAGTTCTATTTACCCGCTAAACTTGCCGCGTGCACGGAAGGTCAGTACCCCCCTCTATATAATTCGCTACATTATTTACCGGCGTCGTTGTGACACTTTGCATGAGCATTTGCGGCAACTCAGTGCAAATACTTATGTCATGGCATTACTATTCTATTTTACGCAATGAAATATAAAAGCTAATAAATTCTTTCATTTTTCATAAAGAGCAGAAATGTAGGCCAGGCAAAAGGAACACAACCGCATTTTTACGATCAATTTTTTATCTCCGATATTCAAAGAAGGAAACTGGCGCACACGTACACATATATCCGGCGCCTGGGTTATACGAGAGGCGAGCGCAGAAAGAAGCCTTATTAATTACGAAGTTGCGAGCCCCGTTAGCCGGCGGCGCACGTGTGTTTATAGTGTAAAGCCAGTACCGTTACGGCACCTCGCGCTGCCAACTACGAATACAATTATTATCGCTGAAAAAAGCCAGCCGATGAGATTCACAATTGGCCCCCTCTCTGTCTCACTCTCTCTCTCGCGCGCGCACAATGGAATTCCAGCGAATTAACGATGCCGAGGCGGCTTTAATTGAGCGCCCGGCGAGAAGACGTTTCGATTTTTCGATTCGCGTGCGTTCCACGCGCCACCCGTAAACAATAAAGTGTGCCGGGCGGCGACTTGTGTTTTTCAATTACACGAGGGTACTGCGCGTGCTGCTGCAGCTTTTTATTATCTCGGAGCAATAAATATCGAGGGTAGCTGTTAGGGTTTATGAATTATTGAAGAGTCTCCGTCGACGTCTGCCGCCGGCCGGAAACACGCAAAACCGTGCCAGCGGTTATTTTTCAGAAGCCGAGATCTCTCTCGCGTGTCGCGAAGTCGCAATTAATTTTCTGCATATTTATCGCGCGCGTTGTTTTTCATTGTTTTTTTCTTATTTGACCGAGAGAGAAACTGGACGAGAGGCGCAGGTGCCTCGCAGCTACAAACTCTTTACGCAAGGATATTTAGTTCTCTATATTATAATTGACAACGTCAGTTTTTCCAGGTCAAATAAAAGCATCAATTTGCATCGATTTACGTATGCTATTCAAACGAAAGACTGCGGGCAAAACGCTACAAACACATCAGCAATTGGAAGAAATTTGTACGTTTTCATTAGCCTATTGTTAGAGTTCATGAATTATTGAGCGGTCGACACCGACGCCGCCGCGAGCTCGCACAACAACACAGCGGCGATTTTCTTTTCGAAAAAAAAAGTGAATCAGCAGCGCCAGCAATTTCGTAACGCCAGGCATACAGAGCGCCGCGCTGCCCACTCGATCGATGCTACACCGCACACGCCGGTAGCGAGGCGCTGAAAACGCTGTAGTGGCACGAATTTTTACGCGCGAGTTTTTAGCGCCACTACTGTATAAATAACGAAGGGGGGGAAAAATAAATCGCTGGCGCGAGCCGTTAGTTTCCAGACTATATTATAATTCTCGCCGCACTAGTAAAGATGTAATTTACGTCGTGTGACTCGGCTGCACGAGCGTGTTGCCAGTGCATATTATAGAGTCGCTGCCGCGACCCAATTACCTCGGCATTCCTCGATACGTACGTATACGCGCACATAGAAAGGCAACGTGAATACGCGCCGGGCGATTGGATCGGTGTCATGCGAATGTCAGAGACAATCGATCCTCTCCAGCGCGGAGGGACTTATTGCTTCGCGCGCACGCGCGAAATTACAAATAATCGCGCGCTAATACCCTGGCGATTAGGTCCGAAAATTACTTCCTCGTGCGCTCGCTCGCGCACCTCTAAATCACCCTCTCCTCTCTCGGCGAGCGCTGCTTTATTTATGTACGCGATTGAGATGAAGTTTATCAACGTGTGGGCCGATGATTACGGATGAAATCGCGATGGCATGACGGCGGCGCGGCAATTATCTAATGATTTTCATTATTATGTCGATGGAGCTCTACGGTATATACTGTTGGCTCTGGTAATTTTATTGAAAATTTTAATGTAATTATTCTCGCGTTTTTCTTCCTATATTCTCGTAGAGCCCGCTTTGCCACCATAAACCTTTAATTTGCGTAATTTTTGAAAACGGTGAATGTCTATGGCCAGATTTGGATAATCGTTGGACATTTTAGTAAATTGTCCGAACGTTTTGTTGCTCTATAACGGCAGTGAATTGCGGGCACCACGAATCATTTATAAGACTAGTTGAAAAAGTTTTGAAATAAAAGAATTATAAACAACATTAATCTTCACTCTTTTCACATTAATTTGAGTACGCCTGAAAATGCTCATAACCACGAGAAAGCATTATTAAGCATAAATCATAGCTCCAGAAGTAGAACTCGCGGGACCAAGATGCTCTTTCTCATAGTCTCATCTGCGAGCACAATCGTAACCCTAAATCACGGGAACGGTGAAAAGCGAAGGTTGAATTAACACCCGCGCGGAAGGCGTGCGCGCTCACTGAGTGGAAAAATGGAAATGAGGGGAGGGGAGCGTAACGCGTATAAAGGAATATAATCCCATCTCGCTTAGAGGCCGGCGTGTGAAGAAAGTTTACTCCCGACGCTAGGCGTCGCCCCGGAGGCGAAGGCGAAACGACCTGAATACATGAAAAGTTACGTGGCAGGTGTGTCTCGGGCGCGCGCGCAGGTTACCTCTCTTCTAAACAGGTTCTCTCTCTCTTCTTGGCGGTTGACTCGTGGGCCTATTTTGGGCTGCGCACGCCTTTTTTTCTCGTTCCCGTCTCGGATTACGGCTTCTTCGGCTCGCGCGTCCCTTCCTGCGACGGGCCGAAAAAGTGCGGCCAGATAATGAATGAAAAAGGCTCGATCGGTTTTTCCAGCACACGGGGCATTTCTCTCCCTGCCGTTTTTCGTAATCTTCCTCGCCCCCTTTCGTGTCTTTCCCTCTCCGACGACTTAACGATTTTGATGCGTCGGGGCTCTTCCGCTTAATCGTAGCCGCCGGTCTTCATCGGCTCTCAGGGCCCATTTACACGCTCGCAGCTCGTATAAGTTTTAAGTGCCGTCTTATTTTCGCGCTTGTGCACGTGTGTAGCAGCGCCCATCGAAGGAGTGCACTCGCGGCGTCGAGGAACGTTAATAACTGCTTTGCACGAGAGTGTGCGCGAGCTTTTTTCCATTCTTTTGTTTCTTCTCGCCGCTTTTATTGTTTTCCCGCTCGGTGCGAGGAGGGCCAGATATACGGGAAAATATGATGGAAATTCCGACGAGCCGCGAGGAGAGTAAATGTTGCTGCGCTGGCTCTGCAGTATTTCATTCGCACACTCTATCTTTCCGAGTAGATTGAAATTATTTTGCTGATTTTTATTTCAATCTTATATACATGTGTTCATTTAGATATTTTTCTTCATAATCATTATATACACTAATTCTGCTTATTTGAAATATAATATTATTCAGTTATGTATTCTCGCATTAGAAGAGAATGAGGTGAAACCAGAGAAAGTATAGTAAGCTCTAAAATTTATCTTTACTATTCGTTTATGTGTTGACATAATATTTGATCGTCGCCATAAACAAACGGCGTGTAGATTAAACATATAAAACAAAGTGTTCGCACACAAGTGCAGAGAGAAAATTTCAATCCAGCGGAATCAGCATGCATGCTCACTGATGCAATTCGGAGAACACGAGAGCAGCAGCTCACACCATCAGGTTTATCGTGCGCTGCCAGTGTTATTGGACGCGATGTCGATTAAACTTTTCAGCACAAGTATCACACGCACCAGCGCTCGCGTGCATTAGAACTTACGTAAGGCGTGTGTATATATCCTGTGCGTGAGAAAATTCCAATTAGAAAAAAGCGATTATACAACGAAGCCGCCCCCCGCGTCGGTAAAGTTCTGTCAAGGCAAAGCAGCAGGGAGAATAGTTTTCCCATTATAATAAACAATCGGGGCGAGCGTTTAGCAGCGACTTTAACGGACAGTTAATTCCGTAATAAATTCTCTCGCTGTGGCACTGTTTTGCCGCGATTCTTAGAGTTTTTCGAGTCTGCATAGTGTACTTTCATAGACGGCGATGGCGAATTATTACGCTTGCTCTTTCGCGCACAGGGCTCTGCAAATGTTTTCCCAGTTACAGCCATTCACTTTTGTCCTTCGCTCTCTCGGCGTTCGCGTTGCGGTAGAGTGCTGCTGCAACAACAGTATTATAGTTCTCTCTACCAAACTAGAGCCATCCTGTATAAAAATCGGCTGAAATGAATTATTTTTCTAAATTATAGCATACTTTAGTTTTTATATTTTTGTCCGAGAAAATATTTGCGGATACTAAATCGTCGAATTTTATTGTCGGTTTACGACTTTTAAACTCTTAAGTTTATGACGAAAAACGAGAAAATATCTAGGGAAAATATTCATATAAAATGTATTCAGCTAAAAATTAAAAGTGAAATCGCACTTAATTTGCTATGTTAATTCAGCAGTCGAGTCCTTGGAAACTGAATTTATCAACATTTACAGCTGTTATTCTACTTGGCTTGCGTCTAACGAGGGGCGGACATTAAGATTGCAAATTTTGGAAAAAAGGTCTCTCCCTTCCTTAACTTTCCGCACACGTACGTCCACGCACACGGCAGCGCGCATGAAAAATACGTTTCTTTTTCTCTTCATTTGGATCACGTCCTTTAAGTTGAACTCCGTCGGGTCGTTATGGGCTCTTCTCGGGCGACAACGTCGCCGAGAAGTAGGAGGAGAAAAAATCGCGTGTTGTTTCCCCGGCAAATCTCGTTACCGCGCGCACGCGTGGGAGTTGGCTGCTCGCATCTACGTCAGCGGAGATCGACGCGCGTCGGAGTATAGTCCGAGTTGCGTGGGGGGAAGCGAGCCCTCGGCCATTGTCGGCTCTCATTAAAGATTTAATCGTTCTTTCGGGCCCATCCTTCCTCTCTGTCGCTCTTTGTCCCGCTGATCCCAAAGAAAAGCGCTTTCGACGTTCGCGATATTTAAGAGCGCGCTGATTGAGATTTCCCCCGGTGCTCTGGCTCGCCGGGAGAAAAGCAGCGTAGAGGGGATCGACGCTGCGGTCTTGCCCGGCTAACCACAGCGGCAGCGCCGATGGAGTTTTATCTCGGCGGTGCGTGACCTGCGCAGGCGCGTTACCCAATCGCGGATGAAACTGGAAAGTCGAAATCCATCTGGCGATGAAATTGCGAGCGAGCGTGTTTTCGCGAGAGTTTATGCTTGATCTACTTAGAACGGATTTGATTAGCCAATCAGATTTGTTTGGCTTGTTTCTCTGGTGCAGTGGCGCACAGGTTGATATGCATATATGCGGCGCAGAAACAGGTTCTCGTCAGCGCGCCAGCGGCCAATATCTCATCGTCCGATTGCGCGAGAGAGAAATTTATTTTTGATACGATACTTTTATCAGCGTACTCGCGTGTGCGCGCAATACATTGTATAGCTGTTTTTTCATGAAAGAACGATGCGTTTCATCCATTACTCATTACTCATCCTGTGTAGTGCGTAGGTGCAAATAAAAAAGCCAAGCGAGTAAAAATCAGCGGAATTTTCAAAAGATAATCATCACTAGAGAAAGATTTATGTACCGAGGTTTACGACGTATGATTAATTAATTTCTGAAAGCATTCCAATGAAATCTCACATTCAAAAGGGGCCGATTCAGCACGGCTTTTGTTACTTATGCATTGCGAAATTATTTCTCATTTCACATTTTAACGTCGTTGATGATTTGTATGATCGAGTGATTGGAAATACAACCAATTCATTTCGCACGATAATGCTGCTGCTTTTTCTCACAATCATATTTTCCAACTTTTCAGATTATATTATTATTGATCAAATTTTCCACATAGAAAAATACTCACATGATTTTCTTGGAAAGTAACGTTAAACCAATACTAAAGAAACACGTGAACCTGTTGTATTATATTAATGTTTTTATTATTTCTTCTCGCGAACTATAAAATAAATCTTATTTATAATTACATCAGAAGTTTTATGAAGATATTGTATAAGTATCAAATAAACTGTGTTATATAGGTCTCGATAATGGTGGATCACTCTAACAATTAACTTTTGAAACTCTCGACATCACCGAAACAGATTTTACTCTCTTCCCTAACTAACCGACTATAAACTTTCAGTTGCTTGTGAATTAGAAGTTACGCCAGCAAGTTAGCCACAGCTATTTAATTTTATTTTGCAATTCAGTCGAGTTAAATTAAGGCATCTCACTATTGTTGATTGGATGATTTTCCGGATACCCAATATTTTTCAAAACTCTGTTATAGTTTTTAAGGATAAATTCGAAAAATAAACAGCTTGAAATAAAGTCAAGGCAGGATACTACAAATATTGTATAACTTCGCTCGGGCAAAACGACCGATCTCTTCCGCAAAAAGTCCGTGGAAAGAAGCGCGCTGGAGTTCACAGGCCGTCCATCGTTGCACGACGAACAATAAATCCCAATAGCTCGCCAGTAAAACTTCTCCTCTCTATGTCTCGCGGACCCACTTTTTCCCCGGCTCTTTTCATCGCCTCGGCCACGGCCGTTCCTCTCTTTCTCTCGACAGTCGCCGGCGGATTCGCGCCGATCGCGTAATTACCCAGCAGCTAGTGCACTTCGGGGACGCGACGCCTGTGCGATGATCTTCCGTTAATGCCGCCCTAACAGTGATCTATGCGCGCGAATCCCGGCCAATTACCTTCCGGCCCGCGCGCCCGCCATTAACCCCGGAGTTATCCCGCGAGATAACCCGGGAAATGAGAGGGAGAGCCGGCTTTTGACCAGACCTTTGTGTTGGCTGGGTTTTGCCGAGGGAAACTCGATTCAAGGGGGCTTCCTGTTTGCAGGCTTTCGCCAGATTTTCGAGCAGTTGTCAATGGGTTTGCACTTTACCAGGAATAGCAGACGTAAAAACCTGCATTACCTTTTCATTTAGTGCTCGAGATAGGGTAATTAAATGTACATATACTTGACGTTGAAAACTGTAACGTTTATCTACAGAAAGTAGCTCTAAAAATATGAATAGTTATCACAGGTATTTTTTTCAATGTAGCTATAAAACCATACTTTCTCTCTCTGCCTCTTTCTTTCCCTCTTGGATTTGCATACACTATTTAAAATAAGATTTATTGATTAGAATATTCTTTCACTACTTTCATTTAAGATTTTGAACGTTCATTTTGTCTTTGTTAGTATGACTGCTATAGAATACAATGCTAAAATGCTAATACGACTTGCTGTTATCTTTCATTGATGACTGTACTGTTCACATGACGACATGGTCGAAATATAGTAGATAACAGCATATATCACACCGTCCAATCTTTTCCGATAAACGGAGCGATAACTTTCCGTATTAGAAATTAAAATCCCGCAATCTCTGTACAGATAACGTTTGACGGAAAATGCATTATTTGAAACTGGCAGTTTATTTTAATTCTGCATAGGTGAAATGTCTAAATTTCTAAATTGTAAAATAAGTAACGTCATTAAGCCTGTGATAACTATTAGCAATTGATAATTGCAGATTTTAAAAAGTACTAAAATCTCATCAGCCACGAATTACCGGCTTTAATAAACTGATCAAGTAAATTGATAGGGAATTATCCAATTTGTAATAAATCGACGGAAGAAAGTAGCGGCTCGATAAAAAGCATAAATTGCATCAATGAAATAAATTTTCGCGCAAAAGTCATTATCCGCCGCGTAAATCTTCCAAGTCGTTCCGTTCCCTTCAATCCTCTCCGCACTAACATCGGCACACACACACATGCTCACGTATCCTCTCACAAGAAATTCCAAAGTATTATTTATATAACGAACAATCGCTCGGTGTGCGTGCGCGAGGGGGGAGAAAATGCCTAGGCCTCGCGGGATGCGCGCGTATCCTTCTCTTTCTCTCGCACGCCCGCGCCGTAAGAAACTGTAGCTCGGCGTCGATCGACGAGAAAGAGAGAGAGAGAGAGGAGGGGAGAGAGAAAGAAATTGTTCTTGCCCATTTTCTATACTCCGAGCCAGCCAGCGTAATGACCGGCGGGGAAAGAGCCGGAATTTTTACTGGCTGCACGCGCACGAGCCAGCGCGTACATTGTGTTTTTATAAATATTTATAGATTTTTGCGGGAAGAGAGTTTTATGATGCGCGTCTTTCGATGTTGTATTTATCGATGCGCTATTTAGCGGAAGAATCGTCGATTATCGTATCGTAATTGCACGAAGCGAGGAAAGAGAAAGTCCGTGTTTTCTCGATTCATCGGAATAATAATAGTCCTTACACAATATATTAATAACCTTATCAATAGTGACTGATGTAATCTCGTTACCCGGAATACCAGCTTCATTCCAAATTCGATTCGCTTTCTCAAAATATTTTCCTTATTTACCAAAGCAATGGACGCACTCATGCGAATCCCCTACATAAACAACATCACGGCGACTTTAAAAAGCGAAGAAAAGCTACGCGGCCGACCTCGTGCGCCGTCACATTTTTCCGCTTCCAGTAGCAGCACGGGCGCTCGGACTCGAGCTCGCTCGCCTGCTCTCTCCCGCGTTCGCGCAGGGAACAAAGAACAATGAAAGGTGCGCGCGCTATCTGGGCTGTTATCGCGCCGAGCTGGAGGCGAGTCCGTCGGCCTTTGATGCCCCTTTTTTCGCGATCGCGCGGCGCGTTAATCGAGCTACTGCTCCTGCAGTTGCTGTCGCTGACTTTTCCCAAGTTTCGCGGGGTGGGCGTGGCTTTCGAGTTGGTAAGAAATTGACTCGTTAGTTGAGAAGCTGTAAGTATGTGATAGACCGTTAAAAAGTCGAGAGGAAGTATTTCCACGTGTTTACTCTTCTTTGCAGTGTTTAGGAAAGGATTTTCTTTTTCTATGAAAAAGTTTAGCTATCAATATATCATACACTTTATACTATCCTATTCTTGTAATGCATCTTTCAGTAAAGCTGAAAAGACCAATATATCCTTCACCCTGTCAGCGCTCTGTATATTTTATTACTAATTTGCACGCGCATAACTTTTTGCAGCGTAAATCCGCATAAACTTTGTCTCGAGTTCGCCTATCATTATTTGCGTAAATTATATTTCCCCATAAAAAGTTGTTTTCTCACAAATCCCTGCGCCCAAGAGAACGAGTATATTCGCGTGCGATGAATTATCAAAAGAACAAATCCATAATTTCAGTTCCTTTCCTCTGTAAAATTATCCCTTACAACAATCAATCAACGTGTCTCGAGATAATCAACCAAAATTATCTCCGAAAATGCAAGAAAAATTGGAAAAACGCGCGAACGCCTCTTCTCCTCTGTCCAATTAGCGCTACTCTCGAATCACAGTTGGCAAAAAGCAGCAGACTACTACTTATCTCACCTCCCGCAAAAAAAACTATCAGCAATCATTCGCCGGCAATGACGAGAGAAAGTTGGACGCGCCGCTGCGATCGCACGTGCGCGCGCAACAAACCTACCTAAATCAACGGCCGGTTTCGTCACCGCGGAATCTCCAGTGGCGATGGAATCACGGCTGCAGCACTCGCTTGCGCTCGCGAGACCGCGCGGAGAGAAGATGGAGCGTGTAAGAGCCGCGAAGAAGCGCTCGCCTCGTTTCTCTAAGGCCCCGGTCACAATGCACGTCTGTCCGAGACCTGTTTGTAGCCTGCACGTATACCGAGTGTAATATAAAGTCAAAGATTAATTAAGAAGATATTTTTCGTTAGAAATTTCTGTAGGAGATTATAATCGCGCGCATTCGGCCGGGTATGTATTCAGCGAGTAACGTTCTTTGCAATAGACTTTGTCAAAGAGTTAACAGGTTTTATAAGGCCCATTGAATTGCTGATCTAAGTGTTTTTAGAGACTTTCCTTCGACCTAGGAAAGAAAGGTTTGAGATTGTAATCATTATAGCATCGTAAACATGTAGGGGATGCAAATGATTGCACTAAAACCAAGACTATTATTAGTCAAATTACATAAACTTATTAACTCTCGAGTATATTATCTGAAATGAAAAGTCACTCCTTCAGTGTTAATGCAACGTTCAGCGACTCGGTAAAAAAATGTCCGATATCATCAGCTCTCGAAGCGTCTCTCAAAGTGCCGGGCAACTGAAATAAATCCAGATTAAATTACAATAACCCTTGCGCGCATAAAGTCGGCTAGGAATATTCATAAGCTCGTTACCGTCGCTGTTTTACGATCACACACCTCGGCCGCGCGGCGCAGAGCCATCCCAGGAATTTGAGAACCGACAGCCTCCGCCGTTAACGTCACACTTCCGTCCCCCGCGTTACGCGCGCGAGCGCGACTTTTTTCCCAGCGCTATCGTCGATTACGGGCACAGGCGCGCGAGCGGCCGTTGCAGACGGGGCCTTACGCACACTCTCGTTAGATCGCGCGGGCCGTAGTACGGCGACCTGCGCGCACGAGCGCGCGAGGGGGGAAGAGAGCAACCGGACGAACCGGTTAGACAGGTTCCCCGGGTCGAGAGTAGACGAAAGCCCTCTACTCCGTTATCCTCTTTTCTCCTCTCTTCTCTCTCTCTTGCCTCTCTCTCCTTGCGCGAGCGAGCCTCTTCGTTTTTTCTTCCTCCTCTCTCCGAGGCTCGTACACTCCTCCTCCCCCTCCTCCTTTTTTCTGTTTCGCGCGGAGAGTATTGCTCGCGCGCGCTCTTTGGGGAGGAGGAGCGGCGCGCGGCGTAGATAATGATTTGAAAAAAATCATATTTTATGTATAAAGGCGTAATTTTCTTTCGGAGGGCTTTTCTTCCCCGCTGCTTCCCTCACGCTAGGTGTAATTTCGTCTGCCTTTCCTGGAATTCGTTGTCGTTATTCGACGTGCCGTTGCCCTGACCGCGAGAGCTTTTCGTGCCTTACTGTAGAAGAAATTTATTATCTTTTATGTGCAGCGTTTGTTTGCAATGTGTATTCAAATCCTTATTTTACTCGATATACGAAAGCATTTAGATTATATTATTTTATCATCTTTATCCAGATTTATTTTACGAGGAAGCATTATAAAAGTTATTCATTGCAAAAATCAACGAGTACGAATTGCGAAATTTATATCTTACGGTAAGCAAATTGCAACTGCTACCAACTATTTAAAATGTAATAAACTTAGATTTCTTCTCTTCATTCCTTTGCTTCTTACTTCTCTTTCAGCCAACATTACGCGAAGATGTACGTTACTCTCGTCTCAAGGTTCAAGAGATGAGCATATTCGAGATAATTTGAAAAAATTCACGCTTTATTTATTACATGTAATTTTCTTTTAGGGTTTTCCGCCTAAGAAGTTTACAGCATACTTGGGCTCTGATCGACATTCTCGAGTAAAAAGTTTTATACGGCTCAGCAAAAAGCTAATTTTATTTTTTAATAAATTGCATCTCAAATTACGTTAAGGTTCTTTGTAAATGAGGTTTGGGTAACAAAATTAATTCGTAATCATGTTTGAAAATGTAGAATGCTCTTAAAGTTGGACTTTTTATCACAGCTAATTAATTGCAGATTAAAAAATTTAGCGAAATGCTGATTAATTTTTAAGTAATTATAAATATAATGGATTCAGTTAATCCAAGGGAAATTTATAACTTTTGAAATGATGAAAAAGATTTATTTTAAACACTGGAATCTATTGAGCACCTGTAGTTTCACACGGTAAAAGTTGATTGGTCAATCGTGCAATGACTTGTGCAATAGTACGTGAGAGCTGCAGATTGATCTTGCACCTAAGAAAATCTTGAACGAATCGTATGTTTTAGTAATACAATGATGTTTAGTTACGCGGAGGCAATGAAGCGATACAAATGTTGTCTTTTTATTAAACCAGAAAAATACAAGAAAAAAATCTATAGTTATTTTTAAAAAATGATTCATTTGTTTTTGTAGCAACTGAATAAATTGGTGAATTTTTCGTAAAGTTTATATTTTTACGAATTGCTTCAACTAATACAACATTTAAAGAAGTTTTTCGATAAAATACTTAAGTCCCATTCAAATCACGACGATCTTTTTCTCTGATCTCGACGCACACAATTAAAAGGCTACAAATTACTTTCTTCCTCTTGAAGCCCCTAAACATTTAAAATCCCCGACTTTTCAGCCTTCCTCTCCCCGCCCCGACTACGGGAATCCAGCTCAATCGCGCCCGATACAAATCACCGAAGAACAAGAGCAAAAATACTCGGCTCTCCTCTGCTGCCTAAAACACGAAAAAGACATCGGACGAGCAGAAGAGAGAGGCGAAAAAATCCAAAGCGACGCGGATAAGTCCCTGGAGACTCGCACGCCGGCCTTTTCCATCCCACGCGCTCGCGTGTCCGAATCTTCCGCGTCTCCTTCGGTCGGGAAAGCTGCCAAAACTCGCGTGTGCGCTTCTTTGCCTCGTGTGAGTGCGTGGCTACGTATGTGTACGTCTGCTCGCTCGCTCGCACGCCCACTCGGCGAAAGCAATTTCGTCGAGGTCGTATATAATCTGGAAAAATTATTGTGGAGGAGTGTTTTGTACCTGGGCTTTTGAGAAATAGGCCTCTGATACTTGGAGATAGAGAGCGTAATGCCGAAGGAGAAGAGAGAGGGGCTTTTTCGAGACGCTACGCCGCCGCTTCTTTCTCTCCTCGCCCTCTTATTCCGGTTCTTCTTCTTCCTCCTCCTCGTCTTCGTCTTCTTTATTCGGAGACTTGAATCGAGACAATTGCTGGGGGTTATCGTTTAATTTCGTCGCTGCGGCGACGGAAAGAGAAAAGAGAGGGAGAGGAGGCTCTGATAAAAAACTTTTTCAACTCGAAGAATGCTTTTCTAAGCGCTCATTCTGTTGTCTTGATGGCCGCGAATAAAAGCGGCTTTGTACATCGAAGAGAAAAATCTGTGCATAAAGGCCCTTCTACTCCCGTTAAAAAATTTAAAATTTCTTATATTTATAGAAAGTAGAGTTCTCAAACTGATGGCAAATCCTTGCACCTTGCAATGTTTAAATTCATTTAAAAGAATGTAGCATGTGAAATTCCGTTGGAAAGCGTTCACACAAAAAAAGTTAAAACCAGACCAGTGCAGTGCACAGCCGCTTTAAATAAAATATTCAACACCCCCAGGGCACTTGTGCAAGCCACACACCAGCCGCGGAAAAAATAAAATGCATAATTAACGAAGCTTGTTAGGGGCTGAGAACACAGTGCGCGCGTGTGCATTAAGAAATAAATTAACGCTTTATTGCACCGCGAGATGGGCGCGCGCGATACGCGCCCTCTACCCCCGCACAGGCAACGCGGGCCCGAAAATAGCCCGGTGACGCCTCTATCTGCGAACGTATCTCTCCCGAATTATCAATTATCCCTATGTCATTAGGCCATTGTGAGCTTGTCACGCCCGGCATTCTCGTCTCTCCGGAGGAATTTTTCGGCCAGCCGGCCCCATAGAGGCAGTGCGCGCGAGACGAAAGGGAGAACGAGAGGGACGGGAGGGAGAAAGATCTAATCTCCAGCCGTGCGGGTGCAGGTGTACTAGAGAAAGGGCATCACGCGTGCGCACACGCAACAGCGCGCCGCAGGTGAACGATACCGATTCCCCGGCTACGTCGATGGACGTTTTATAAATGAAAAGTCCGACCGAGAGAGACACACATTAGCTTTATTAATGACACGTACTATATTGCCAGTTGTTTCTTGTACAAGGGGATTTTCTTCCTTTTCCATCGAATTCTCATGATTGCGTCTTTGAAACTATGTGGATTCCTATATAAGATGCTGCTGAGAAGGATTTTTTCATTTTATGAGGAAATTGACCGCGAACATTCTTTTGTCATTTTAGTTTTTTGTTTTTTCATAATTACGAATGCAACATTTATAGCATTTTCTAACAAACTCGTCCTATACAGAAGTGACTCAGTGCTTGACGCGCACCGAATCATCGGGAAAAAATGTACGGGCCCGGTAGGATAATAAAAATTTTGAGAGTAAAACATGTTGCCGTGTTAGCGGTTCAACAAATCTTTTTTTTCATAAAACATACTCAACTAATTTGTGCTTTTTTATAATGTCAACTAAAAATATTTTTCTGTTTTTGTTCCAGGTGAGTTTTTGTACTGTGCTTCTATTGTAACGCAATCGATAAGCGTTCAACCTCAAAACAACGAATGGAATAAAAGTAAGAAAACTAAAATTACGTACTCTTATTATAATAACATGAGGTATGTCATACAAAAATTTAAAGTCGCTCTATACGTCAATTGAAAGTTTTAACATTTTCGTAGATATTTTATTTACTTCTGAGAAAAGTAATTAATTCGGCCTATAGATCATTAGCAATAAAATGATAAATTCCGTGTACAAATAAGAAGAATAGGAAATTCCAAGATCCCCATTGATTTCATCATCGAGTTAATTCGCGAAATTATCTAACAAATAAAGATTGAGCGTGTATGTGTACGACCCTCTCAAATTTCCGTGACCCGCATAACGTATTCTTGTAAGAAACAGCCTCTTTCGGTTAGCGAGTGCGCGCCTGGCATTCGAATTCATCGAGGACCTGACAAATTTGCTAAATCGACATTTTATTTTACGCTTTGCCGAGCATGCCATACAAATACGTATGGAAATTTTTATTTATTTATATCCAGCATGCCACGTCATGCTGAAAATATTTAATAATGTGATGTTAATTAATACGTTTTATATACACATTCGCCAATTATGAATATGGTCGAATAATAATAAGATTTTTATTATCATTTTGTTTACCTACTCGTAATATTATCAGAGGTTGATCATGAAATTCGGGATAATTATTTACACTGAATCTTGTTTGAGCTTGTTAATCGCGACTGTTGATATTGCGAGTTACTTTTTGCAGGCTAAGAAATTATTCTCGCGAGTGAAAGAAGAGAGGCAAGCCAATAGAAAGTGACTTTTCTTTGGCGGCTCTCTGCACTTCAACGTCAATTATTTGAAACCAAAGAAACTATTGTCTCGAAGACAGTTAAAATGGAATGGCGCGCCTTTAAATCGGTGTCACGCAAAAAAGGCTTCAGCTTCCTTTGTCCTTTGTCCATCTGCCTGGTACAGTTATTGAATTTTTTCACACAGGAAATTTCTTGTTTCCTTCAAATAAATAATGATACTGTATATAGAACTTTGGAAATAAACAAAAACAATTTATTGACTTTAGTACACCAAAATTTATAAAATTAAATGAGAAAATTGATTTTAAAATTGGCAGAATAATAATTACTAAATAATTTTTAAAACCAAAAGTAAATTTATACGGTATTCATAAAATTTTTTTAAATAAAGCTACACCCCATTTCATTACTTTTTATTAAAAATTATATTCAAAGGACGAAATTAAAAAGTTATTTATAGAATATAAATCAAATTTTGCAACCTCCAAGAAAACGAGATTGTAAATAAAAATTAATCTGAAAATAATAATAAAGACTAGCGGCCCTAAGCCTATACGCAAACATTTAAGAAACCGCGCGTTATCTCAGCACCGCCCCACTTTGTCACGAGCAAACAGCCTTCCCCCGCACGCACTCGGCGCCGCAAAAAAGCCAGCCCCGATACGCTCAAATAATTAATCATTTGGCTTAATTATGGTAATTTCACAGTCAGCCTTCTCCCCCCTCGTATAGCGTCGCGCGATCTTTCCAGGTCCGATTGCCGAGAGCGCCGCGCGGCGACGGCGGCGGTGCGCAAGGGCGTCGACGGGCTGTGTGCTTCTGCTGTTGTCGCGACTTGGCGCGCTTTTGTGTGCGTGCGCGCGCTCGGTGCGTCCCTTGCGCGTGACGAGAAAATATTGCGCTGCCTTGAGCAGCTGACGTGAAAACTGAACGCGGCCGCTGCGCGCCTATATACCCACGTTATACGTACGTGCATTATACACGCCGGAGCGATTTGTTTGCGCGCGGACGTCTGCTCTCGACTTTGCGCTCGCGCGCGAAATTTTCGAAAGAAATAATTCTGTCCCCGCGCAGCTCGCAGTTGAGCGCGTGCTTTTTTCTGAGTGAGAGAGAGAGAGTGAGCGAGCGAATGCAAAGTGCCGCTTTTACATAATTTTATAGATATCGGTTTTTTCTTTACTGTACGCCGCGTTTTAGCCGAACGTATTTATTGGCTTTCCTCATCGGTTTTAACATTTTTTTTTTTTTTTTTTCGAATGTCGAAGCA